>JAHPZR010026505.1:0-47500 GCA_019787425.1 Platygyra sinensis
GTATCATTGGAACCGGTTTGCAATTTGACAAAGAATGCAAATAGATTTCAAAATGAATGAAAGTCGCCGGCAATTTTGCCCTGCCGCTGAACGGTTACGGTAATTTTAATGGACGAGTCTTCACCATAGACTTCGTTGTTGGACGTATTTTTGCTTTAAAACCCCACAAGCGAAAGTAACGTAACACGAATTAATTATTTCGCACGATTCATGTTTCACGTCATGTTGCAGCTCTCGTAAGGTCTCACTGAATGGCTTGAAACCCTTTGAGAGGACAATAGATTGAACAAACAGGAGAAATAATGTTTTCTATGCCAAAGTCAATTTTTAAACTTTACGTTCTATTACCTTTTGCCACTTTACAATATTAAAAGAAACCAGGAGGCTTATACAAGGTTACGTTTTCTCCCGAAACAGAAGAAATTGAATAACACAAAGGGCAAGAGAGTTCAGTTAGGTGTGACACAAGAGTGGAAACAAAGACTAAGGAAATAAAAGAGGAAAGGAAGAAGTTAATAGTTGTTGATTCAAAAATATTTCAGCTTGCGTTTAAAGGACATTTAGAGTTGGGGTAGTTTTAATTCATAACTAAGGGTATTGAAGAAAGCATAAAGTCGAACATATCTTGCTTGAAAGGTTAGAAAACCTCAATTAGTCCGGCAAAACAATAACAGCTGATGCAATGACGACAAAGAGAATTACAAGCTTACGAGAACTGCTACACTACCTATAAGCTCTTACGATTTGGTGGCACTAAAGTTCTATTTTTTACAGATAGATCCATTCGCAGAATACTTTAGTTTATGGTCCTGTGATGTGTTTTTCTGTTTTAAAACAAGTTTTTGAAACAGCCATAGCTAGAATCAAAGAACTTCTAATCCGTATTGACTGAGCTCAGTTCCACTAAGAGTGAAGAGGATTAAGTGAATCTCGTTATCAACCTTACAACAAGGCTTTTATCTTAAAAAGACAGTTGTTTTCCAATCATAAGCAACTCATTCTTCCCTACCAAGTGGAATAAAATCACATCATAGTTGCTCCAAAACGATTGTTTTAATTTTAGGGCCAGATCATTGGTTATTATGGTTCAGCTCTCTAACTACGAACAAGTTTTTGGAGTGATTAAGTTATCTGTCCATGAAATCTTATGTAAACCGAGGTTATTAAATAACCAAAGTTGCTTTCGTTTTTTATCTCCTGAATGACCAAATATTTTTTTTGAAGGGCTTTTTCTCAGTTTCTGAATGTATTCATCAACGTTAATTATTTGAATTTCATCAGCTTTAATTGAATTTTGGAGGGCAGCAGTGTACAGAGCTTCACTTCTGCCTCCGATGACTATTGCAAAAACACCTCAACTCGGATAAGTAGATAATAGTTTTCTTATCTTAAAAGTTCAATGGTTAAAAATCGTGACTCTGCTTGCACACGCAACTGATAGATTTTTTAAGGTCTTTTTTTAACATTACTTCGTACGGTTGTCTTGTCGTGCAGAAAATGCCATAACTTACTTACATCAAAAAATACAGTTCGACTGTATTTTTTCGATAATAATTATTATAATGAGATACTGTTTGCTTGAAAGGACTTAGGGGCGACTTTTTGTTCGCTTAGAGTATATTCTCGTGGGGTTGGAGTTATGTATGAAAGGACATCTTACACTTTTCATTTTACGTTCTTGAAATGAACCGTTTAAAAACATTGAAGAGTAGGATACCACAGCGTAAAAAGTCATAAGAAAAGATTCTTTGAGATTCATTAAATGCAATTTTAATAGTTCCCTTTTATTATTCACCAAGTTAGAAAGCATTAACCGTGATTCTTACAAATGCGAATAATACAGCCCGTATTGAATTCCGTTTGAATTCTATTTCATTTTCGAAGAAAATGCCAAAATTCTAAACCTCATCAAATAGCTTCTGCTTTCTGAAAATTCATATGGTTATCGACTGTATCTAACAAGACTATAAATTTATTCCTTGACAAGGTTCTAAAATAGTGTTGATGAAATATTCTTTTTTATCTCTCTCCCTCGCCCTCAAAATTAATATTCACAACAATATGAGAACTTCAACTAACAATATTCATTTTGAGCAAGGGATGTACTTGTGAGTTACCACTTTCAAAAAACAAATTCTCAGAATTAACCTTTAAAAACAATACGAGAAAACCGGCAATGAGAATACACGTGTTGAACATGGGGTGTACTGAAGAGTTACCATCTGGAAAAACCAAATTCGCGGAATTAGCATTTAAAAAAACATGCGAAAACCCGTAATAGGAATTCACATTTTGACCATGAGTTGTACTTTGGAGTGGCTACTTTGGAAAACCAAATTCTCAGAATTCACATTAAAAACAATATGAAGAGACCATTTACTAGAATTTACATTTTAAACATGGGCTGTACTTAAGAGTTGCCAGTTTGAAAAAAAAAAACCAATTCTGAGAATAACCATGGAAAACAATATAAAAAACCAGGAATGAGATATATATTTTGAGCATGCAATGTGTTAAAAGCTACCCGTCTTAGTTCGTAATGTTGGAGGTCAACCCGAAACTATCAAACTATTATTTAGTGTTATTTTTTTTTGTTTCAAGGTATTGATGAAGACCATAACCGAACGTTACGAAAATGTAGACAATGGTATTTTTTTTCGCTTTGTTAAAAACAGTGTTAGTTTCTTTTCGAGAAAAAAATACCGTATTTCCTCGAATAAACGCCGCCCTCGAATAAACGCCGCATCCA
Organism: Platygyra sinensis; assembly: GCA_019787425.1. Lineage (NCBI taxonomy): Eukaryota > Metazoa > Cnidaria > Anthozoa > Scleractinia > Merulinidae > Platygyra > Platygyra sinensis. Next base: position 2,750 of record JAHPZR010026505.1, read on the forward strand.
AATCATGAAAAATTTAATAAACGCCGCGGCGTTTATTCGAGGAAATACGGTAAATGAAGAGTAACGAAGTAACTAGGACACCGCCGTTGCTAATAAATAAAATCGTGAATGCTCACTAGTTTTTCCATTAAGCTCGAGATCAATGATGCATAGAATTGTTGTCTTTCATGTATACATTCCGAGTAGTATTTTCTAGAACATAAGTAAAGTATTTTAGTTGAAAGATTTAGATCTTCCAGCTCGTCAATTTCCAGGCATTGTAAACTTCATGTAAGAGTGCTATTTGTACAATGCGTAACTATGGGCTCTCTCACAATGAGCCAAATTAAACTTAACTTTGCTCAAAAAAGGCTTTTTTTGTTTTTTCTAGGAAAGAAGGGTTGTGAATCTTGAAAATTATCTTGGAAAGGCTGTTTTTTTTTGTCTAGTAAAGAAGGATTTTAAATGTTGACAAAATGGAAAGGCGCAGCTATTCAGATGGCCGGTACAATAGATTGTTTTCACTGTCTCACAAATAAAAACAAAACAGAAAAAAAAGAAGAAAAGTGATCTTATAGAAGAAAGATAAAGAAGACACCTTCATGTTTTAGATCTGTACGGTATCCCAAACAGGTATTTGTCGACATGTTTTGCGTAAATTTAGAGCCCATGGCCAGTTTGATGCCGCCATATTAGGTCATCCCCCTGGTACATCAAGAGATGGATCTTCCCTTGTAATATTTTTCCATTAACATAAACCATACAGTTTCTGCTGGATCTACCATACGTTAGTTCCGAATACTGAAAAGGCACAGTATGACCAACTGTCCCAAAACCTTTTGTCCGACGCGGGTTTAAAAACTCAAATTTTGCAAAGAATGTATGAACTCATAAGCGCTTTTGCCACTCAAGAATCTTCCAGTTTTTGAGAGCCAAATTGTCCTCGAATGTTACACCCAAAGAGCCAAAGCTGTTAACAATTGCTAAGTTTCACAAGTTCTTTAAATTGTTGTAATCAATTTGTATCTAGTGAGATACCTTCTCCACGCAAAGCTGTCTGTTAATGAGATGTTAAGGTGACTCAAAACAGTTTCCAGCACATTCAAAGACTTTAGATTTTGATGTGCCATTATAACAACTCTTTATCAATTGATGCCACAATCATGGTATCAAAAAACTGCCCAATCACTGGTGAACACGTTGGTATTATTTTCGTGGCACAATAGGTTACCATAGCTACACTATGGCCTGCTAAAAACACCTTTAATTTCAGCTTTAAGTGCTTGTATTTCAAAAACGGCACGGTAAAATTTTTTCTTATTATAGACTTTTGATAAGCAGGATGAGATGCAACTTTTGGCAAAGTTTAAAAAAATTCTGTACATGGGGTTCAGAGCCACCTTAAATTTTCGAAAATTTAAGGGTGTTTTTAGCAGGCCATAGTGTTGCTATGCTAACCTATTGTGTCACGAAAATAATACCAACGTGTTTACCAATGATTGGGTAGTTTTTGATACCATGATTGTAGCATCAACTGCTAAAAGAGTGGTAATAATGACCCATCAAAATCTACGTCTTGGAAAGTGCTGGAAACTGTTTTGAGCCACCTTAAGAAAAGGAAATGACGTCGGCAAAGATTCACCAATATGGCGGCCGGAAAACAGTGTGACAATCTGGAGCTTACTTGGTTATCTAGGCCACTGATTGATTGTACTGTACAAACCTAGATTTACACACTATACTACTACGTTTAATTCACCAAGGGCCAAAAATGAGAGGTAAGTATATATTTTTCGAGAAACGCGAACGCAACTTTGTCTCGCACTGCCATCATGATAACTCTAAAATTCAAAATGCACTAGTCTCTAAACGAAGGACGCCGAAAAGTTGTCAAGATAGGTGCTTTTCGCACCTCTTATGCCTGATAAGGATAGAAACTCTGTTGAGGGAAATGACCAAATGAACTGTCTTCGAATAGCAAAATAATAGTTTTACACTGCTTTGTTGCGTTCAAACGCTGCCTGAATAGCAATTTATGCTTTAAACGTCTCCATAAACTGCTGGCTCTTAATTGTTTTTGACGAAATTCCTAAACCTAACGCAGCTTAAGTCAATATACACCTGAGTATGCCAAAGCTTCCGCTTTCCTTTTTCATACATCTCTTATAAAAGATATGCTGGCCAAAAGCGAGTCCATTTCATACGAAAAGCGGTGCAAGCGGTTAATTTAAGTAGTGCAAGCAGTTTGGTTCAGATACACACTCTAGAACAAATATTATCTTCGCAGTTTTCTCAGTATTCATTAACTGAAGAATGCTTTCCAAATGTACCACCAAAGCTCAGCAGTAAGACGTTCATAAAAGTTTCTTTGCCGGTTGCGAATATATTTGCAACTTGCCTCTCTTGGTTTCCGGCAAATTTATGAAACGAAAGGACTGAAAATTTGTCAATGCGCAAAAACCAACTTCGCTTGCTCTTGAACTAAGTGGATTGCACCAGTAGTTCATTGCTCGCTAATAGATAGAAACGCTTTTTCTCTCCAATAAGTCTAGCCTCGGCTTTTTGGTTTCATTCCAGAGTTAATAAAATCTCCTTAATACATTTCAAAGTATCTTAACTATTTTAGTGTCCTCGGCAGGACCAGGAATATAATTTTCGTGAATAACTTGTCAGGTAAAATGAGATCGTGCTTTTCAAAAGAACCTCCATCATGGATTTCAAAAATTGGCTAATGTTAAAATATTGGAAAAGACCTAAAAATATAGCGATGCAAAAAGTACTATTTATTTATGACGTCATAAAACCAAGAAACTGTCTAAAACATAAACTTAACCTCAGAAAAGTGCACCAAAAATCATAAAACACCTTTGATTGCCATAGGAACGTTGAGTAAAGCAATGGAGTAATTGACAAAAAACGCTCCTTCAACGTTTTAACAAGTTACAAAGCTTAGTCATTTATATTGACCTACGTCATTGCTTTCACTTTATTAACATACTAGGAAGAGCACCGCTTTTAAATCCAGTTAGAACTATTAAAATGAGATAACAAAGTACTTTAACACCACTGATCTATTTGAGCATAGTTAATAGAAGGAACTGAATGGTTATGAAACCTTGCAAGTTTCTTCGTTCTATATTTTTGCTGACTATTTTGGGGGCTGACCGTGCATAAAACCCGGAAAAATCCAAAAATTGTATGCCATTACGTAATTCATGCATAGTTTAGAAGCATAAACGCAAAGATAAGCAGGGTCAAAGACCTCCCAACATAACTCTTGGTCTGTTTGTTTGCTTCTTTGATGTTTGTCGGGACTCCTAAACCATGATTTCCCTCTTTTTACAATAATTTGAACGAATACAACTGTTTTAAGGTGTATCGTTGAAATTGTACTCCGCATTTTAAAGTCTATTTCTTAAATAATTAGCTGGTCCATCGGTAAGGGAAGATCGAGTTTTGGCGTTGTTCCGGAATAATGTTTTTTCATCTCCTTGGCGGGCAAAAAACAAGGTCAATTTGCAAGAGGTGCTGTATTCTGCGAGCGATAATCCAACCAAGTGTTTGCACAGTGAAGCCGAGCTTCGACTTCTTCGCAGGGAAATATTGAGACACAGCCCATCCAAGGCTGCGAATAAGACAAGTGGAAATGAAATGTCAGTTTTCTATTATTTGTCAAGTTCAGTCCAAAAAACCTAAATGAAGACAATAAAGGCAAGTCAGTTCTTCACCACAAGTTCAGGTCGAGGTAGTTCGTGTTGTGTATAGTAAGTAAGGAAACAAGTTCGTGTCAACATGTAAACAGAAGTGAATAGATGCTGCAAAGTTTAAGTTTTTAAAATGTTGTCTCGGCCCAAAAATGTTTTCCAACAAAACAAGTCACAAAATCAGTCAGTCAGCATAATGATATCATACTTGTTATTTCCTTGCTTTCTAAAAACGTTTTATTGTATCACTCTTGGTTATTATGTAACAGTTAATGACCAACAGTTTTTGTTCTTAACAACGGTACAGTTATCTGTTTATTTTTAGTAGAATACGCCTGGATTACACCAATGAAATAGTGCATTCTGATTGGCTAAGGTATATCTTGAACGATAATCCATTACTGTTCAGTGGTTGACGATCACCGAAGTTTCGGAAGACAATTTAAAAATACTTACTGCATAATCAATTTTTTCAGAAGGCTGAAAAAAGGCCATTTGCCGTCAAAACACTCGAAATTAAAAAAAGGTGTAAAGACCTAACTGGCTAACATTTAGTTAGAGTTCTAAATTTAAGGTCATTCCACTGAAATAGAACCTACACTGATATTTTTCTCAAACTTTGCCAATTGATTGTTTATATTATAGGAACTTAAATTTGGAAATAAAAATGAGGGGTCCCCATGTTCGTTTAGGAGCAACAGCACCTCGTTTATACCATATAAATCCTTATAAAAGCACCACGATTGCTTGCTAAATTCACGTTTCCGACGATTGTTTTTTTCTCAACACTGAGAATTGGCCCATATTTATTTTACATAGAGAAATTTGCTACTCAATTCAAAACGACAGAAAAAAATGATAGGTCATCGTAGTCGTTTTCGAAAAACTGACGATTCACCTCTTCGGCGAGGTCCAGTCGTAAAGAAAAAGCCGCCATTTTCTAATGGGCGCGCGCTAATCACGCGTAAAATTATGCGCAGTAGGGATGCGCAATGCAATACTGGGGAATGACCTTAAATAAGTTTATTTTGGTTAGTTTTTGTTTATTTATCTCTAAAGCCAAAAGCTCTCATTACCTTGTGAATATACAAATATAGAACAATTTGTAGAGTTCCTGGTTAAGTTGAATCAGGCTTTGAACAACCAGCCCTTGGATCCGTTTCTCGAAGGCCCCCATAAGGTTGCGCACCCGGAAAGCAGAAGCAAAATTTCGAACCTTATGATTACGCAGCTGTTTTATTCTAGTATTAATATGAACAGAGGTTCCCTTGATACAACACGTTTCAGCTGAAAACACTTCTCCGTTTTGAGATACAGATGAAATAAAACAGGATTTCTGGGGGCTTTTGAGAAACGGGCCCCTGGATATTTGAGACTGTGGTGATTGAAATATGTATTACTATTGGTACAATATTGGTTTATCGCAAGAGATATCTGGAGACACTGTTAAGTTTAAATTTAAATCCCTGAAGTGTAATTATGCCGCCTCAAGTCACCTAAAATCGCCTAAAGTCGCAACGTTTATTCTGCTAATTTTGCTCTAGTCGCTTAAAGTTGCCTTAAATCATCTCAAGTTACTGCGACGTAAGGTCCCAGAGTAGGCCTTATTCCGCCAGTTCAACGCATAACACATTCTGATGTACTGCTAATATTTCTATCAACAGGTTTCCTGAGGAATAGCAAACAAAGTGATCAGTGATACACCACAGCGAACAACGGGCTAAAAGACAAGTGCAAAAACACTCTCAAATAAACTCCTTGAAATCTCTAACTCTCCATAATAAGTTAATTACCAAGGAAGAACTGAATAGACAAAATATCAAGTCCGTGTGACGGAAGAATAAAATGATAGAGATTATTGCAAATAACGAAAGTTAACTTGGCTGACGTAAGGAAGGCGTAGAGAGCAAATTAAAGACTACCCTCCAATAAGCTCTTAAAGCCTTCCTACGCTAAAAGTTAGCTAGAATATAACTAAAGAAGAAATATGCCGCAGAACCATAAAGGTGAATGCGGTTCAACCAGTGTCATTATCCTTTACTTTGCATTTAAATTGAGTTTACTCCAATGAACATTGCTCATTTCCAAAGCAGGGGGCAATGCCAGAAAAATCGTAGGTGTGAGATCCCCCTGCACTAGCCATTGCGTAGAGTCGATACTTTGGTTTTATCCGCTGGGTTAATAATGTGAATTGGCCCCCGCAAAGAGGTTCGAAGGCTGACGTTTCGAGAGTTAGCCCTTCGTCGGAGCGAATCGAGGAATTTCTCGAAGAAAATCGCTCCGACGAAGGGCTAAACGCTCGAAAAGTCGGCTTCCGAATCTCTTTATGGTGGCCAACTCACATTATCAACCCAGTTAATAAAACCAAATTATCTTGTAATACTCCCATCGACGCAGCACCACAGTTTCTTTAGAAACTTACCCCCTTTATTGTGTAGAGTAGTTTATTTTCCACCAAAAATCACCCATCTTACAGGTGAAGATTGTTTGAAGAGCCTTAAGTCCTTTTCCTCAAACTCTCCACTTCTCTGAATGAAAAAATCTAAAAGGAGTATTAGATCTCGTGTAAAATTCTTTACTTCGCAAGGGAGGGTATTTCGAGGGGAAGCTTAACTTTCATCCAGAATCTTCCACCCTTCCTTCAAAGTTCACGAGTGGTTGTAATATGAGCTAAACTTTCTCCCAAAGTACTTTCCTTTGAGAGAAGTCGCGTGAGACTAGACTACAGAGTGTCGACATAGGGCATAAATGTGCTCTCTATCTCGCAGCCATCCTATGGGTGAATTTTTACTCGCAGTCTAAAATCTTTTGAATTTTAAGGAATGAGTTAGATATGTTTAAGACTTGCACTTCCTCAAAATCTCCTTTCAAGTAAGCTAGAGAATTATAGAAATTTCTTTTCCTCACGCGTGATTATTTTGTTCAGATGAATAGAGGTTTAAGGAACAAAAATAAGAAAAAACTAATAGGGAAATTTAGACGGAAAATAAACTAATGTGCACTAAGGATATTAGAGTGGTATATTACACTAGCGAATTTCTTCAGGCATTGCCCTCAACTTTGAGATTAAGAAAAGACCATTGGAATAAACTAAATTTTAATGTAAAGTAGTAAACTAGCAAAACAATGGAAGGTTATTAACCACAAGCGATTCTTTTACCAATGAATGTCGATAATCAACATTTAAATAAAATATGCAATAAATTACGCATTATTATTATGATTAAAATAATTAAAACTTATTATTCGAGTCGAACTAAATCACAAAATCCTTTAAACAAGATTTTATTATCATGCATTCTGAAAAGCCAAGTTTACATGGTGGTATAGTAAGATGAACAAAAACTGTAAATCTACTCTAGCTACCTTTAAAACAACAAGCAGCACACGAAAACCTTCCACTGGTTGGAAAGGATAGTTATTGATGAAACGTTGTATCCATGGATGCGCTGACTGATTTTCTTTCCCTTCCCAATCTCTCGAGTTTTATATTTTAAAGCACAAATTTGAATTAATTATAATCATTCTGTGCGAGTTAAATAAATGTTGAATTGACTAAACTAACCTTACACTAGAAAATTCGGCATTGCAGTCATTTGATATCAAGACTATACTATACAGTACAGTTGCTTTATTTATTCACTTTTATCACTTGTCTTTTTGAGAATGTCTTAAAACAGCTCGAAGAAATTGTACGTTGATTTCTAGTTTTTGAGAATTGAAAAGTTCATTTCTGCTTTGCGGCTACAATGGGGCGACAAAAGTGGTTGAGACAATTTTCGAAAATGACACTTTTCGATATTGAAGCACTTGTTCTATTTTAGTTACAACTAGCGTTAATTTTCTGATACTCCCCCTCCCCATGTCCCCCAATTCAATGTTGTGTAGGTGCTGTGATCTACGCTGTCTAAGAAACAGAAAAATCAGTATTGTCTTGAGGGAAGGGGCCGGATGGTTCCAAGACGCAGAGAATCAAATTTTACTGCCAAGTGTCACCTTCGTCGCTCATTATCGTGTCTACGTGACGAACGCATTGCTCTTTCGCTATCAATTTTATACCTTTATCCGTAAGACAAATCCTTCATTTCCTTTACTATTTTTTAAGTGCTCAAGAAATTATCTTTCGAGCTAAATCAAGTTATTCATTTAGTAAACCTCAAATTACTGTTTATTTTGGTGAAAGTGAAGAGCAAAGAAACATAAATCTGAAAAACTGAAAATTGGTAGAAAAAACTTTACTACAGATTTGTTAACTATCTCGCTTGTCAGTTTTCCACTCACAGACATTTTAAACAGAGCGTGTTTATTTTTTTCACTGAACTTATCGCGTATTATTTTACAGATAAAAGGTTTGTTCAGATGCATACTGGCTTACCTCCGTGGTACACTGATATGGCGGCCGGAAAATAGTGTAAACATCTGGAACTTACTTTGGCTATCTAGGCGACTGATTATCAGTACTGAAAAAACCAGCATTTATATAAGCACTTTTTCCAATGTTCTAACTTATAAAAGAGCTCAAAATCATCAGAAAAGTATATATTTTTCAACAAACTCGATCGTAGTCTTGTGTGAAGCACCTACATGTTCCGGAAATTCAAAATGCTCTGGTTTTCCTAACGAAGCACGCTATTGAGCTGAAAAATTGTAAACAGATATAAATGTGTCGCCTCTTATGCCTGATGAGGATAAAAACTCTGGTGATGACATCACGTGAAAACGATCTATTCTTAAAAAGAATACAATATAAACACCGGAGGTAATTTTCCACTTTCGCTTGTGCGCAGAAGAGATCATTCGAGGTCGTGTTAACTGAACCGAAACGAACCTGGCGATGCAATCGAAACCACAAGACACAGTTTCTTTGACAATTATACAATTTCTGTCTTTACTACGTCAAGATCTAGGGTAAATTTAACCACTTGAAGTATAAAAAAAACACTGATCCGACTCACAACTCGAAAGAGCCATCGAGCCGAGAAAAATTTTCATAATGCCCGGTCATTACAAGAGAATCTTGCCCGCTCAGGAGCCAATCAGAGCGCATGTCCTGTAGCCATATAATAACGAATAATTTAACTTTACTTCTTGCTTACTTTTGCAACAAAGTGGGAAGCACTACTGAATATTGCAAAAATAATGGATAATTATAACTTAACTCACGGGTTTAAGTTCAGTATTGAACATCATCCACTTATATTAAAGTGCCTAAAACGTCATTTTTAATTTTTCTCGCATGAGTCTATATATCACCCAGTTAACTTCTGCGAAAAAAGTTTCGATTTGGATAAATTTTTTTTAAAATTAAAATTAAACGGTTAAATTGACCACTCGCACCAGTCTTCCTTTGGTTTGTAATGAGTTGTGACGTAGATTCAGGAAACGTGACTTCATGCCTGACCCATCTCGCTAGTTTTACTTCAGTATATTTGTCTCTTTCCCCATTTGAATGTTATTCAAAACTTTTTTTCACATGAAGCGCCCTGGTGAGCACAATTTTGTTTTGTAAATCAAATATTCTAAATTAAATTTAGTTTTCGGTTAACATTAGGAAACTTAAGTAAACCATGACTTCAATTTTGTATTTGGTCTTGAATTCTTCATAAGATAGATATTTGTCAGTATTCGGCTTAAGAAGATTTGTACAAAACATACCCCACCTCACTCCAGGTTTTCCAATACAAAGATTTTCCATCGATAGTGATATCTTTGTTGTTCCATATAATTAAGTCGCCTTTGAAGCAATCATCTCTATATTGGTCTCGCAATTCACTAAAGTAATCTAGAAGCTCTGAGTAAAAAGAGGAAATACTGTTTTCTAATTATTTTGTGTTGTAGTTGCATTTCCAGAGAAACGGTAATCCTCCATATCTATTGAAGTAAGCATTGGGGATTGCTTTCCAACCTTCATCATTGGATTCACTTAGTAATCTTCCTATCCAGCTTAATCGAAGCGCCTTTACAATTGTCCTAACATTTGGAAAGTTTAGACCTCCTTGACATGGCCTTTGATACAGTACGGTTCTTTTTATTTTGTCCTTTTTTGTTCTTTTTATTTCGTATGATGTCGATCGCCATTTCGGTGTATATCTCCATGGTTCATGAATATGTGGATCTTTGTTTACAATATTTGCCCCATAAGCATAAGCCATACATTTTCTGATGGATCTACCAAAAGATTTGTTAAAAGGAATATTAAAAGGTTATAGCATGTTCAACTGTTTAAAAGAAGTTTGAGCCCTATGTAACTGTTTTGTGCGACGCAGGTTTCAAAAATAACAGTTTTACAAAGAATTGATGAGCTCATTAGCGCTTTTGCCAGTTTTTGAAAGCCAATTTCTCCTCGAATGTTACACCCAAAGAGCCCACGCTCTTAAAAATTGCTAAGTTTTATAAGCTCTTTAAATTGCCGTAGCCAACTCGTATCTCGTACCTTCTACACACAAAGTAGTATGGTAATGAGATGTAAAGAAAAAGAGATGACGTCAAGAAAGATTCGCCAATATGGCGGGCGGAAAATGGTGTGACAATCTGGAGCTTACTTCCGTATCTAGGCCACTGATTGACTATTCTACTCAAAGCTACATTTACATTCCATACTACTACGTTTATTTCGCCAAGGGCTAAAAATCACGGGATAAGTATATATTTTTCGTCAAACGCGAACGCAGCTTTCTCTCCCACTGCCATAACTCTAAAATTGAAAATGCACTTGTTTCCAAACGAAAGACGCTATTAAGCTGAAGAGGCTAGTTGTCAAGATATATACTTTTTGGCCCTACGTATGGCTGATGAGAGAGAAACTCTGGTGGCTCTTTGGGTTTGGATTTTAAAACTTGATGACGACAAGTGAAAACGATCCATTGAATTGAGCATACGAGAATAAAGTCGTATTATTCAGATCTAACCATTAATAATTGCCGAAAGACCTCGACGAAGCAACTTCAATACCGTCAGTGGACTTTTCTAACACAGGATATGGTAAAACGACTTCTACCAATACCATGAGTATAGTAATTAATTCTCAGCTTGATGTTTACTTCTATAATGTTTACATTTATGGAACCCTGAGTAGCTTTTGCAATGCTTCACGCTTATAAAAGCACGTGAGGATACTATTTTAGAATATTACAACTGACCCTCTCTCAACCCTACCCCACAAATAACGAAAAACATCCAAACTATGGAACGGAAATAGGTTTCAACGGGCGTTTGATTTTCAAAATGTTTTGAAATTGAGCCTTCATAATGTTTGCAATGCCTTCTGTGAGGATTAAAATTTTGCTTATATCTGTAGATATATAAATCAGAAAAAGCGAAAAGTTTTAAAAAGAATTGTTATGACTTAAACATACGTCTACGGGTCAAATTTCGCAGAGAAAACTTTACCTCATAATCTGCGATAATTTTTTTTTTTCTAAAAATAAATTTATTTTCTTCAGTCGTCTATGTACGTGATTACAATAGTGAGGCTAAAGCAACGCACACGGCTCCGAGGAAGACGCATAGGTTTTGGCTCATTCATGTGTTTGTTGACGTTCTCCGCTGCCGTCGTCCGTCATGGTTTGCTTAAGTTTCCTAAAGGGGAAGGGTGTTACCGAAAACTCAATTTAATTTAGAATATTTGATTGTACAAACAAAATTGTGCTCACACAGTGGGGGCGCTTCAGGTGAAAAAGGAAAAGTTATTAAGTGACTAACATTCAAAGGGGGAAAGCGACAAAATAACTGACGTAAAACTAGCGAAAAGATGAGTCAGGCATGAAGTCACGTTTCGCCTGAGAATCTACGTCACAACTCATTTACAACCAACGGAAGCCGGGTGCGAATGGTCAATTTAACGTTTAATTTTTAATTTTAAAAAAACTTATCCAATTCGAAACTTTTTCGGAAGAGGGGGAAGAAGTTAACTGGGTGAGTATACTCGACAGCGAGTCCGAAGAAGAAGGGGGGATGGCAAGGAGGCTGGGACGTGTTTTAGTCACTTTAAATATAAGATGGATCTGTTCAATACTGTGAACTTAAACCCGTGAGTGGGTAATTTATCATTATCCTTAGTGTAGTTGCAAATCATGGGTGTCGAGTAGATAAGCTTCCCACTTTGGTGTGTGAGCCAAAAGTAAGCAAAGACAGTACAGTATAACCAATTAGTTGGCGGCGCCGGTTAACGTAATTCGGTTTTGCAGTGTAACGGACGACCTCGCATGATTCGTGGCGGGGGGGAATTCTGGGGGGCTTCCCGGCGAAAGTGGGAAACTATAACCTCCGGGTGTTTTATATTGTATTTCTTTTTAAGAATACCAATCGTTTTTCAAAACGTGAGCCTACATACACCACAGAGTTTTTCTATCACTACAGTCAGGCATAAGACAGGCTGGAGCAGGGACACAATGTGGATACATGTCATAGATTTACCTAATTTTTCACCTAATAGGGTTGTGTGGGCTTCGATTAATGAGAGAACACCGGAGAGCCATTTTGAAATTTGAACCGGAAGATATTATAAGGATGGTTCTATCACACTAAGACTACGAGTATACGGTTTGTCGAGGCAAATAATATAATACCTGTGTGGTCTGAAATGGTGTGGATCATTTTGGCTGCTCTCTTTTGGTAAGGTTAGGAAGCACATTGGGTGAAAAAGTGTCGATTATATAAATGCTGGTTTATTTCAGTACTGATAAGTGGCAAGGAGGGGGTCTCCGTAGGGATGAGACACAAGCAGTAGGAAATTCCATGAGTGTTTAACGAACATAATGTGAATTCCGGGCCGGGCCATAATCATGGGGGGATGTACCACGTGAGGATAAGCCAGTATGCATCTGAGGTGAACACTATTATAACAAATCTAGAAATACCTGATTATACGCGTATAAGATGCTCAGTGAAAAAAAGCTAAACACGCTTACAGTGTAATTACACAACATGGATCTGTGAGTAAAGAAAAGAACTGACACAACATACGATGTGAGGGGTATTATAACAATCAGTCTAATAACATTATCCCACCACAGTGGGGGGGGGGGGGAAGCTGAGTCCCAAAACGAAGTAGAGTTTTTCTACCAATTTTTCAGTTTTTCAGATTTATGTTTCTTCTTTGCTTTCATTTCACCAAAATAAACGTAATTTTGAGTTACTAAATGAATAATTGATTTAGCTCGAAAGATAATTTCTTGAGCACTTAAAAAATAGTAATGGAAAATGAAGGATTTGTCCTTACGGATAAAGGTATAAATTGATTAGCGAAAGAGCAATGCGTTCGTCACTGGACAGATAATGAGCGACAAAGGTGACAACTTGGCCGTAAATTTGATTCTCTGCGTCTTGACCATCCGGCCCCTTCCCTCAAGACAATACTGATTTTTTCTATTTCTTAGACAGCGTAGATCACAGCACCTCCAACTTTGAATTGGGGGACATGGGGAGGGGGAGTATCAGAAAATTAACGCTATTGTAACTAAAATAGAACAAGGCTGCTTCAATAATAGAAAAGTGTCATTTTCGAAAATTTGGTCTCAACCACTTTTGTCGCCCCATTATCGTTCCTACGTGACGAACGCATTGGGCTCTTTCGCTATCAATTTTTATACCTTTATCCGTAAGACAGAATCCTTCAATTTCATTTACTATTTTTAAGTGCTCAAGAAATTATCTTTCGAGCTAATCAAATTTTGCATTTTATAAACCTCAAAATACTGTTTATTTTTGGTGAAAGTTGGAAGAGCAAGAGGAAAAAAAAAAAACATAAATCTGAAAAACTGAAAATTGGTAGAAAAACTCACTTCGTGTTTTGGGGACTGATGGTGAATCAGAATTTGTAACTATCTCGCTTGTCAGTTTTCTACTCACAGACATTTTAAACAAAGCGTGTTTATTTTTTTCACTAGAACTTATCGCGTATTATTTTTACAGTAAAAGTTTGTTCAGATGCAGACTGGCTTACCTCCGTGGTACACTGATATGGCGGCGGAAAATAGTGTAAACATCTGGAACTGTTACTTTGGCTATCTAGGCGACTGATTATCAGTACTGAAAAAAACCAGCATTTATTTAAGCACTTTTTCCAATGTTCTAACTTAGAAAGAGCTCAAAGTCATCAGAAAAGTATTATTTTTCGCAGAACTTCGATCGTAGTCTGTGTGAATCACGCTACATATTCCGAAATTCAAATGCTCGTGTTCCTAACGAAGCACGCTATTGAGACTGAAAATTAGTAAACAGATATAAATGTGTCGCCTCTTATGCCTGTGATGATAGAATCTGGTGATGACGTCACGTGAAAACGATCTCTTCTTACAAAGAATACAATATAAACACCGGAGGTATTTTCCACTTTGTGCTTTGTGCGCAGAGAGATCATTCGAGGTCTGTTTAACTGAACCGAAACGAACCTGGCGAATAAATTTAACTTTACTTCTTGCTTACTTTTTGCAACAAAGTGGGAAGCACTACTGAATTTTGCAAAAATTAATGGATCATTATAACTTAACTCACGGTTTTAAGTTCAGTATTAACATCATCCACTTATATTAAAGTGCCTAAAACTAACGTCATTTTATTTTTTCTCGACTGAGCCTATATATCACCCCAGTTAGACCCCTTTCTGCGACATAAAAGTTTCGATTTTGTGATAATTTTTTTTTAAAATTAAAATTAAATAAACTTTTAAATTGACCATTCGCACCAGTCCCTCCTTTGGTTTGTAATGAGTTGTGCGTAGAATTCGAGAACTTTGACTTCATGCCTGACTCTCTCGCTAGTTTTTACTTCAGTATAATTTGTCTCTTCCCCCCTCATTTGAATGTTATTCAAAACTTTTTTTCAACATGAACGCCTGGTGACACAATTTTGTTTTGTAAATCACATATTCTAAATTAATTTAGTTTCGGTTACATTAAGGAAACTTAAGCAAACCATGACGACCGACGCAAGCGAGAACGTCCCACGCAAACATGAGCAAAACTATGGCCGTCTTCCTCGGCGCCGTGTTGTCGTTGCTTTAGCTTCCCTATTGTATCACGTACACTAGACGAGAGAAAGATTTATTCTTATAAAAAAAAACTTATAGGGGGGGGGGGGGGCAGATTATGAGGTAAAGTTTTCTTCTCGAAATTGACCCGTAACGTATGTTTAAGTTCCAAGACAATTTCTTTTTACAAAAACTTTTTCGCTTTTTTCTGATTATATATCTAAAGCATATACAAAATTTTTATCTCCACAGAAGGCATTGGTGCAACACATTATGAAGGCTCAATTTCAAAACATTTTGAAAAATCAAACGCCGTTGACCTATTTCCGGTCCATAGTTTTGGGATGTTTTTCGGGGTTTTATTTGTGGGGTAGGGTTGAGGAGAGGGTCCATTGTAATATTCTAAAATAGTATCCCCACGTGCTTTATAAGCGTGAAGCTTGCAAAAGCTACTCATGGATTTTCCATAAATGTAACATTATAGAAGTAAACATCAAGCTGAAATTAAATTACTAATACTCTGGTATTGGTAGAAGTCGTTTTACCATATCCTGTGTTCGAAAAGTCCACTGACGGTATTAAGTTGCTTCTTCCAGGTCTTCGGCAATTATTTAATGGTTAAGATCTGAATAAATACGACCTTTATTCTCGTATGCTCAATTCAATGGATCGTTTCACTGTGTCGTCATCAAGTTTTAAAATCCAAACCCAAGAGCCACCAATTTTCCTCTCTCATCATCCATGACGTAGGGCCAAAAAGTAGATATCTTGACACTAGCCTCTTCACTTATTCGTCTTTGTTTGGAAACATAGTGCATTATTTCAATTTTAGAGTTGTATGGGCAGTGAAAGAAAGCTGCGTTCACGTCTTGACGAAAAACATATCCTTATCCCGTGATTTTTTAGCCCCTTGGCGAAATAAACGTAGTAGTATGGCATGTAAATGTAGCTTTGAGTAGAACAGTCAATCAGTGGCCCTAGATACGAGAAGTAAGACTCCAGATTGTCACACCCATTTTTCCGCCCGCCATATTGGCGAATCTTTCCTGAACGTCATCTTCTTTTTCTTGCCATCTCATTACCATACTACTTTTTGTGTGCAGTAAGGTACGAGATTACGTAGTTTGGCTACCGGCGAAGTTGCTAAAGAGCTTGTAGTGATATCCGGAACTTGAAGGGCGAATTTTTAAGGCGTAGGGCTCTGGGTTTGTGTGCGCATTCGAGGGGAAGCGAAAATTGGCTTTCAGGATGAAAACTGAGGCCGAAAAAATAAAAGGCGCTAAATACAAAAGTAAAAAAAAATGTATGGGTGAGAGAGAGATAGGAAGGGCTGGGGGGGGAAGAGCTCATAGGAGGAGACAAGTTACTCTATGAGTAAGAAGCCGGGAACAGGTATTGTTTATTTTTCGTTTAAACCTGACGTCCGCACAAGCAAAAACAGAAAATCATTACATTAGGGCCTCAACCTTCTTTTAAAACAGTTTGAACATGCTATAACCTTTTAAATTTAATTCCTTTAACAAATCTTTTGGTAGTCCGATCAGACCATGTATGGCTTATGCTTATGGGGCAAATATTGTAAACAAAGATCCACATATTCATGAACCATGGAGATATACACCGGAAATGGCGATCGACATCATACGCAATAAAAGATCCAAAAAGGACAAAATAAAAAGAACCGTACTGTATCAAAGGCGCATGTCAATGCGTGTGTCTAAACTTTTCCAAATGTTGGACAATTGTAAAGGCGCTTCGGGGGGGAGTAAGCTTGGATAGAGGCAGATTTAACTAAGTGAATCCAATGATGAAGGTTGGAAAGCAATCCCCAATGCTTACTTCAATAGATATGGAGGATTACCGTTTTCTCTTGAAATGCAACTACAACACAAAATAATTAGAAAACAGTATTTCCTCTTTTTACTCAGAGCTTCTAGATTACTTTAGTGAATTGCGAGACCAATATAGAGATGCATTGCTTCAAAGGCGACTTAATTATATGGAACAACAAAGATATCACTATCGATGGAAAATCTTTGTATTGGAAAACCTGGAGTGAGGTGGGGTATGTTTTGTACAAATCTTCTTAAGCCGAATACTGACAAATATCTATCTTATGAAGAATTCAAGACCAAATACAACATTGAAGTCAATTTCATTACTATTGCCAAATTCTCTCTGCAATCCCCAAAAGTCTTAAATTCAAAGCTATGACTATTAAAAAACCTCCAGGAACAATCATAGAAGAATCTGATGTATTCCAGATTGCCGAAGGAAAAACCATCCGTTTGTCTTAATTGCGGTGAAAAGATTATTACTCACTCTTCCAAGCTAAGCGAAATGGGAAACACAACCAACATCTGTTCAATCATGGTCCAAACATTATCCCCTCTTCGCCAACAAATGGAAAATCTTATTTAAGAACATCTCAAAAATGTCAGCAGACAATA
The DNA here is from genome assembly GCA_019787425.1 of Platygyra sinensis. Lineage (NCBI taxonomy): Eukaryota > Metazoa > Cnidaria > Anthozoa > Scleractinia > Merulinidae > Platygyra > Platygyra sinensis. The sequence continues at coordinate 19,852 of JAHPZR010026505.1, forward strand.
AATTAAGACAGTTCTCTTTCGAATTACTCCATAGGATACTAGTAACCAAAAAGGAACTTGAAAGATACAAAATTAAACTAGATGATGAATGTTTTTTTTTGTAAAAAGTCCGGATTCCCTCGAACACACATTCCTGGCTTGCTCTGTCGCCGAAGACTTTTACTACGAAATGATGACACGGTTTAACAACGAACAGCTAGAAATCCGAAACAGTAATATGAGTAAGCAGCAGATTCTCTTCAATGGTTTTACTCTCCCCGTAGAATCACAACATCTACTGAAGCGGAAATTTGGAATTTTCATAACACTAATGAAAAATTATATCTATGACTGTGAAATGATGGAAAAACTCCCACTTGGCAATCAATTCAAACAAAAACTAAATAACCAAAGGAAAATCGAAAAAAGTGGAAATTGAATTGCAAGATCCTGATAACCAGCAACCAGCACTGCGTCACCCTAGAAAAAGGTAATTTTTAAAGTAAATAGAAATCTATGTTAAATCTCGTTAACTGAATATTATAATTTATTATACTGTACTGATCCAGCAATCGTACCGCAACAAGTGTAACCTTTTTGTTGTTCTTTTTTTTCGTTTTAGTAATAATCATTGTCTTGTAATTAGTGTACTTGTATTATTTCCTATAGTGTCTGTCAATGTAACCAAATACGAAACTAGCTGTTAGTCAAAGTCTTTTTGTCTCTGTAAGTAGCCTACTGTAAGTTTTGTTGAATGTAGTAATGTGTAGATTGTAATGCGTAGATACGTATTTCGTAGATTGCCTTTTTTTTTGTAGTGTAGGTTTAATTGTAATTGTTGTAATTGTTCAAACAACAAAAAAAATCATTAAAAAAAGTACTGTCTTTGTAAATTAATTTATGCAAAACATTTAGAGAAATACCTATTCGAGATACAGCAGAGACCTAAACCCGGAAGAGGCGTCCTTCTTTATTTATCCTCTATAAGATCACCTTTTCTTATTTTTGGTTTTGTTTTTATTTTCGTGACAGTGACTGAAAACAGTCCTTTTGTACTGGTCATCTGAATAGCTGCGCCTTTCCAATTTTGTGATATTTAAAAATCCTTCTTTACTCGACAAAAACAAAAACGCAGCCTTTCCGAGATTTTTCTCAAGATTCAAAGCCTTTCTTTCCCGACAAAAAAACTCAAAAAGTATTTTTGTAGCAAACTTAGTTTTAATTTGGCTCATTGTGACACGGGTCCATAGTCCATAGTGTTGGACAAACAGCACTCTTACGTCATTGTTACAATGTATGGGAAATAATGAGCTAAAAGATTAAAATCTTTTATCTGAGATACTTCACTTTATGTTGTCGGAATACTACTTGGATTTAAAATATGTAAGCATAACAATACAACAATTCTATGAATCATTCATGGTCTCAGTCTTAATGGAAAAAACTAGCGAGCATTCACGATATGGTTGGTTTTATTGATAAGCCGAGCTGTTGTCATGAAACCTTCTAGAACCTCCAATTTAATTGGATCTTGTTAGCACGAAGCTATATTGTATTATTCTAGGGTCCATTGTTACTATTGTTTGTATATCATTTTCTTAGCCAATCCTGTGAGACGTTCCGAAGAGCTTTGTGGCGACCCAAGCTGCAGCCATGACCAGTTACTTCTCCGCTCCTCTTCATTTAACTTTTTCTCGAAAAGAAACCACCATTGTTTTCAGTTTAGAGAAACGAATTTTCCCATTATCTACAATTTCGCAACGTGGTTAATCTTGAGTACATCCTATGCTTAAAATGTAAAATCTCACTACTAGTTTCCTCATATTGTTTTTAATTTTAAATCTGAGAATTTGGTGTTTTAAAGGGGAACTCTTAAGGACGTTCGCGCTAATTGTTTCTGCGCATCCTTACTGCGCACGCAAATTCACATGCCACGTCATGCATGAGCGCGCGCGCTAAGTCATAAAATAAGACAAATGATAGGGCAGATGGCCATTGCTAGAGCTTTGCCTGGATTTAACGATCTTGGACGTTCGGTGACCCCAATTTTTCTTTGGATAGATCATTTCCTCTACTGATTTTCTATGTTTAGGGACGAAATGAAGAAAATCTATCGATTAGAAAATTGAATTTTTGGCAAAATGCACCATCGAATTCCGTTCTTAATAGCTCTTTGTGCATCTGTGCGGCGGTTTCAAATGCCTCTTAAAGGGTTAAATTTTGTGAAAACGTTATTAACATTTGAAATTATTTAGGCAACAGACCCACTTCTACAAAATATGACTAAGCTCGTTTGTCTCCGTTGACTCACCATCGATATTTTTAACTGCAAATCCCTGTAGACCGTACTCGATTATATGGGACAATTTTTCGAAATCAGGGTAGTTTTCCACACGCTTTATCTCTGAAACGAAGACGGTGACCCCCAATTTTTTTTGCATTTCTGGCACAAGTAACTCATTATCTGCCTGCAGTAAATGAAAAATTTTCGCGCGAACGTCCTTAAATTCATCCCATGCTCAAAATGTATTTTCTAGTTTCACATATTGTTTTAAAATGTTAATTTGAGAATTTGGAGTTAATGTGGTTAGTCTTAAAGTGTATATTACATAAACAAGAATTACTGTTTATTGGAAAGGCTTTTCAAAATAAGCTTGGCGTTTTTGTATTTTTTATTATGCAAATTAGGAAAGTGATAACATCATAATGCTTGTAACTAAAATGGTAAAATACTGAAAGAATATCTCTGGAAATTCTGAAGCAGTGTTCTTCAAACTTTCAACCACAAATGTGCGTCACGGAAGAAACAAAATGACATCCATTGTGTCACAAATAGCTCCACTTGAACAATAAATAAGAATATCTCTGGAAATATTGAAGCAGTGCTCTTCAAACTTGGCACCTAAATGTTCCTCACAAAAGAGACAAAATGACACCTGTTCATGACATCAGTTTTGCCGCTGGTCCTGTCTTGATTAAAACTGAGATTCCCAGTATTAGTCAATAAGGTCTATCTACTCCAGCCAATCTAAACACGTTACAAGCAGGACTCGCTGTGCCACTTAAAAGAGTTGAAAATGAGGATATTTGGTTTCTATGTTGTTTTTAGTCTTAATTCTGAGAATTTGGTTTGTGGAAGTGGTAGCTCTTGAGTACTGTTATCTAAATTAAATAAGGTTTTATTGTTTGCGCTTCTAAAGTAGATTATGGTTTTCCCATCATAATAGTCCAAGAGTGTTAAAAATTCTTGATGCTAATAACAAAATTGAGAATTTTTGCGATCTTGAAATGAACCGTCTGAAAACTTTAAGGTGAAGAGAAGAATTCCACGACCTAGGGCGTCTAAAAAAGATTGATAATCATTAAATCCATGCAGTTTTAATGGCTTGCTTTTACTATTCATCAAGTTAGGAAGCATTATCCGTGATTATGATTTTATCTGGGATGTTTTTCCAATATTCATCGGATGCCAGAAGTGAAGCTCTGCACACTGCCATCCAAAATTCAATTTCAAGTAATTAAGGTTGATGAATTCAAGTTCAGAAACTGAGGAGCTGTCCTTCAACACGTCTTTGGTCGTTCTGAAGATAGCAGAAGAAACGGCAGCAACTTATCTTTAGTTATTTAATCCTTTTGGTTCACTTCGATTTTCGCCGGATTATTTCACTCCAAAAACATGTTTTCGCAGTCAGAGAGTTGAACTATGGTAACCAATTTTCTAGCCTTCAAAAATTTAAACAATCAATTTGGAGGAACTGTTAATCCATGATGTGTTTCTGTTTCACTTTGTGGCGTAATAATGAGCTGATATTGAAAGACAGTCGCTATTTAAGATAAAAGACTTGCTATTAAGTTGATAATAATAGGACAAATTTAATCATACTAAATAATCACGCGATACTTTTGTTTGTTGGTCAATTTTAAGCAAAACTAAGTCCACGGTGAAGACTTTTCCATTAAAATTACGAAACGTTCAGCGGCAAGGCAAAATTACCAGAGACATTCACTCATTTTAAATCCTTCACATTCTTGGTTAAATTGCAAACCGGTTCTAATGTCATGTCTAAAAGCCCCCAAGCTGGGCTTATCTGCAAAACTTTACAGAAATGCATATTATAGATTACATAAAATCAAATCTAGTGACAACTTATCTACTTATCTTTTTCAGTTGTTGCCAGCTTCCAACTTGCCAGGAGTCCATTGCTGGTTGCGCTACACTTCATTTGAATTTCTGTTCATTGACACCTGTCATTCCGATGCAATTCCAAGGGATTCCAAGTTTGCTGCCTCGGCTGCACTAGTGTGAAAAATACAAGGAATCCAGCAAACTTTTTCAGTTGTTGCCAGCTTCCAACTTGCCAGGAGTCCATTGCTGGTTGCGCTACACTTCATTTGAATTTCTGTTGATTGACACCTGTCATTCCGATGCAATTCCAAGGGATTCAAGTTTGCTGCCTCGGCTGCACTAGTGTGAAAAATACAAGGAATCCATACTTAAGGCTTTTCGCATTTTAAATCGACCAAAACTGACTCGATTGCAAATTAGTAGGGAGCTTAAGCAAGGACGACTACGACGCCGAGGACGACGCCTTGTAAAAAATGAATTTATATTTTACAAGCAAAATTGTCTAGATCTGTTCAGTTCGCCAATGGCTCTAAAATGTGCTCAGGCCAAATATGCAACGACGGCGTTTAATTCCAGATGGAAATACGAAAAATTAGCCATCGTCGTCCACGTTCCGTAGACGACGCAGAACTTGGTCATTTCACGTTGTTGTTTTGCCGAGGACAGCAAAGAAATGTACAAAGATTTATAACACACGTGCACAGCCACTGTTTTGCTCATTAAACCTTTTGTTTAGTGACGTTCTCGTTACCGTCGTCGTCGTGGTTTGCTTAAGCTCCCTACTATCAGTTAACAGACGTCTATCGACCTTGCGCTTAACAAGCTTCCTCAAAATGTGGAATAAAACTTTTAAACAGTTACGAAAAATGTGGTGTACCGCTGTGGGAACGCACTTGAGAAAAGTTTAGAAAGAGTGTGCATGGTTACGCTCCGAGGGGACGAGACCACTTCTGAATGAGAAAGTCAAACAGCACACCTAGCAGATTATCAAGCTCTAAAAAAACATTTTAATGGATATTTGCTATTTGTTATTTAAACTTCGCCTATATATTCTTCGTCTTCGGTGTCATCGAAGAATACATGCAGCTCGAAGCTTTAACAGCACTGAGAAAAGTTATATTGCTGCACCAATAAATGATTGAATTGAAAAACGAGAGATACAGCTAGTTGAATGAAGGCACGTAAATAGTGGAACTATGGACTTACCTAAAGGAAGCACATCGACCAAGATGCGTTCGCCATTGCCTTCTATGCAATTGCAACGGCGACCGACGCTAAAATGAGCGTGCCATTCTACACTTCTTTATATACATACCTACATTAAAATTCATTCTAGCCCTGAACAAAAGAAATGCATCACACGTCAAGACTGTGTGAAAAGTGAAAAACTTGATAGAAAAGCACGCACCCGATCTGTCCCAGAGGCTTAAGGGAATAATAAAAATTAATTATTCTTCCCTTCTCCTCAGTGCGGCCTTCTTTGTTTTATTCCGCTAAGCCTCGGAGGTAAATAGGAATTTAATGTATCGCGAAACTAATTGGCCTATCTAGTTGCCGCCTGATCCGAACGTGTTATTTTTGTAGTTAATCGGAATTACGTACGGGAATGTCACTTGGGTCGGCTGGCTTCTTCATCGAAGAATGCGCGTGCTCTTTAGGGTTTTTCCGTTCCTGTGGTCCAATTTCACATTCTCGTCGAAAAATGAGAAAATTCCACTTCACGTTTACTCCTTCAAGTGTTCTGGAACGTTGGAAAAAAAGTTGGAAGTTGCACTTTTACGATACTTTAAAACGGTTGTGACAGCTTTTGTGTAGTTCTTGATAGACAGCCAAAGTAAATTTAAATGATGCTTTCTTAGAAAGGAAAAAATTGCTCTTGCTTAGAATACGAAAAGATCTACAGAAAATATTTTTTCCGACCAAATGGAGAAGCCATTTGTTCATACTGATTTATTGTAACACAGAAGCGCTATTTTAATTTTTAAACAATTAAGCTCTGGCTAAACGGACCGGCATGCAAGTAGTCGCAATTGGACGCAAGTTGAACTTGCGTAGAGACTTGCGTTGGGTGGCCAAACAGGCTCGCAAGTTTCCTCGCAAGTACACGCAAGTCGCAAAAAAAGACATTTTAAGGCAGACTATCCTCTATTTCATTGGCTAATAATAGGTTAATGGACGTCGCTCAACTTGCGTTGACTTGGGTTGGGTGGCCAAACGGTGAAAACTTTGCTTTGACTTGCGTGCAAATTTGATCGCGACTAAAGTGAGCGCAAGTCATCGCAAGTCAACGCAAGTGCACGCAATGTCTGGCCAAACGAAGTCACAAGTAGACCCAAGTGTTCAACTTGCGTCTACTTGGGACTCCGTTTGGCCAGGGCTAAATATATACTGACCGATACTTAAAACGTTTGTGACAGCTTTTGTGTGGTTCTTGATAGACAGGCAAAGTAAATTTAAAGGATGTTTTCTTAGAAAGGAAAAAAAATTGCTCTTGCTTAGAATACGAAAAGATCTACAGAAAAAAAAATTTTCGGACCAAATGGAGAAGCCATTTGTTCATACTAATTTATTGTAACACAGAAGCACTATTTTGATTTTTAAACAGTAATATATACTGACCGATTAGAATACTTAATACTTGCCTGTCAACACCATGATCCGACAGGGCAATAATTATGTTCCTACAAAACGACATTCTCACAAAGAGAATTTTAACTTACTTGTGCTTTTCGATGCTGTACTGTTGTAATTTTCATACGTGCCATTTGTATAGGAATTCACGTTACAATTTGGCAGGACGTCTCAAGACAAATAATGTGTTAGTAAATGGGATCTACTCCATTGACGCTGGGATCTAATCACTGGGAAAGCAAAAAATATTTTTCTTCTTCAGCAGTCTCCGGATATTTTGTTCTCACACAGTACGTTGCATCTCTCGTCTATCCTAGTCGCCCCAAAAATGAAACTTGAGTGCGCAGTTTAGTCGGTTTGGCAAAATACCTCGTACGTTTTATTAAGGACTGCGTCCATCTCGGCTCAATCTGTCAACTTACAGATCAAAATGCTTAGTAGGTGTGGGACCAGAACAATGGCAACTTCAAAAGTCATGAAGTATTTCAACTCTTCACTCAAAACAGAGCTAATTGTTGATGTCAGTCCAGTTGGCCTGGAAGCAATTCTCCCACAAGTCACAGCGGATTGAGGAACAAACATTGAAGCGTATGCCAGCCGTTCCCTCAATGATTGCGAAAGTCGCTACAATCAAGCCGAACGAAGCTCGTGCTATGGTCTGTGGAATTGAAAACTTCCACCTGTACCTTCATGGGTCATCATTCCAATCATCCAGATCGCAGGGCGTTAGAAACGATCTTCAACAATCCCACTTGCAAAGCAACTTGGAGACTTGAAAGGTTACAGCTAGGCCTTTTTCCGTATCAAACCAAAGTTGTTTACAAGCCAGGGGCAAACCATCCAGCTTATTTCATGAATCGTTATTCGGATCCCACGCAATCGCAAGCTTCCCATCATTTATCAAGAGTTGTTGCCTATTTAAACTTAATTTCATGGGAAAGATTTTTCTAATACACCTTGACCCATTGTAACTCTTATTATTCATAATGTAAGGTTTTGTTTTTTTTAGCATTATAGTCAATAGTTCGTTAGAGTATTTTAGTCTAGTTTTAAACACGATTCCTAGGAAGACCATGTAAAATGATACGATTTCGTGTATAAAAAAAGATTGATGATGATGATGATGATGATTGTAACCAATAATGCTGTGCCCCTCCCCCCCCCCCCCCCCCTGCCGTAGCGCTTCTAGAAGTGAAAGATGCGACGACAGCTGATGAACCATTGCAGAGTCTAGCAAGAGTTATAGCAACTTAAAAGTGGCACGAGGCTGGAAAAGATATCAGAGAGTACCAACAGATCACACAGGAGCTGTCAATATTAAATGGCGTAATTCGAAGAGTGACCCGCATAATAGTTCCTGAGAAGTTATGAGGTCGAACGATCATGCTAGTACTCAGTGGTCACCAGTGGATTGTCAAGTCGAAGCGTTTTCTGCGAGATTTAGTCTGGTTTCCAGGTAAAGACAGAATGGTAGAGGAAGTGGTCAAAGGATGGTTGCCGTGTGAAGCCACAAACCATGATCCAAAGCCAGTGTGTGAGCCTCTGCACATGTCCCTCCTACCCCAGGTTCCGTGGCAAGACCTCTCCCTGGACATCTGTGGCCCCTTTCCAAGTAGAGACTACTTGCTAGTTGTGACGGATTTCTTCTGTCGGTATACAGAAGTTGAAATCTTTAGGTCAATATCAACAAACTTGACAGAATTTTTGCAGGCAAGGAATACCTGACATAGCAAGAACAGAAAATGGTTCCCTATTTAACAGTGAAAGCTTTCAGATGTTTGCCACTAAACTTGGTTCAACGCATCGCAGGATAACTCCTGATTGACCCACAGCGAATGAAGAGGAAGAGAGGCTTATGAAAAAAAATAGTGGAAAAAATTAGGACAGCCGTCATTCAAGGCAAGAGCTGGAAGCAAGAGTTATTAGTCGGGCGATCCGACTATAAGTTTACCCTCGTATTTCGTGGCAAAGCTCAGTCACGTGCAATGGGCAATACCGCAGACACGTAACAAAAGCACAACCTTCATTTCACGATGGTCTCCACGATTCGATCCGAAAAGGAAAAGGTATTTCGAATATGTTGACAAATGGTACCATCTTTTCTACGTTCAAACATTCAGACCCACACACTGTTCGTGGTAGATCCACTCTAAAAGATGGCGTACTCAATAGGCGCATAGTCCAATACGGGTCGTTCCGCGAAAGGAATCGAATGATTTAGCGAAGGTCCTGCTAGAACCAAACCAGAAATCAAGTGGTTTATCAGTGAATAGAGAATGTGGTCAGAGATCTACTACAGACGACAGAAGGACATTGACATCGTAACTGCAGACTATGGGAAACAACAACAGTGATGCCATGTTTGCCTGCAAAAGCGGCTTTCATCAGAGTAAAGATGAACGTAATTTATATTTCCATAGTGATTGCCATATTTATTTGACCTCTATATAATTTAGTATGATTTTGCTTATGACAAACACATATAGAGTACGTTTATTTTCTAGTTTTTGCTTTCGCTTGAGTGTTATATTCGTTCGCATTGGAATGATTTGCGTGGTATTAAATAACATGTTGTCTAATGAATGTGTTAAATGTGATATAGTCATATTTTTGTTGAAAATTACCCTTTCTTCCGAGGTTTTAGTCTTATCAGATATAAGACCCTTCAGGAACGTGATGTTTTACAACGTGTTACACCTGTAGCTCGGTAAGGTTCTTTTGTAAAAGTACACGTTTAAGTTTCCAAGGTTTTGCGTTGCGTGGCATTAAATGCGGGAATTGGATGAGTCATCGTTTTAGTTTTTGCTAACTGAACAATTCTTGCACTAGAAGAAGTATCAGCTTCAATGTGTCGAAACTCTGGAGAAATAACTTTTCACTTCAATTGCAAAAGTCAATGGCAGATGTTTCAGTTACTTTACTTTCATCGTATTTGTGCCCTCCGGTTGTGCCCGTTGCAAAGCTCTATTATATTTGGGTAAAACTTCTCTGGATAACACGCAAATGAGAAACTGCAGAAACTTAATTCTTGGCAAGGCTGTTTGGGTAAAACTTCTCTGGATAACACGCAAATGAGAAACTGCAGAAACTTAATTCTTGGCAAGGCTGTTTAACATATATGAATCATCTATCATATCCCAGATTCTTGACTTATTTATTGAATGGTTATGAGTTTTAGTTTTGATTGCATGAATTAGGAGCAAGATATGACAGTATCGAATTTTTACAAAAGACAAAAGAGATGGCAGGAAGAAGAAATGACATTCTACTCGGTCAGCACTGAATCTAAAATCGTCGGATAGTAGAAAGTCATTGGGCAACTATCCATCTTTGTATAGCTTTAATACATCATCAGGTGTGTTCAAGAATGAGAGCTACAGAGGTCATTGTACTTCTCTATGTAATGACATTGAAACCAATTCCAGGCCTCCTATACTAGTTAAGTCTTCACTCTTAACAGAGTATTGTAGAGTATTGGTCCTACTCTAACAATCAAGGCACCATGTGATCAAGATGACATAATGTCCTTTCAGTTGGTGAAGATGCTGAAAAATAGTGTGTTGCTATGAGTTTGAGTGCTTTGAAACACAAAATTATTCTTTATTTATTCTGACAATAATTAACAATTATTCTTTGAAATCGAGGTAAATATTCTGCCACTATTCACCGAGATTGAGAAGAATAATTGTTTTAGTATATACACAAGAAGTGATCTCAACAACATTTTCAGAAGGAAACCAGTAAAAATGGATTTAATTTGACCTCTCAATTCATGCGTGGAAAACGTGCAAGCTGTGCAAAGCATGCGCGCATTCGCGAAACTATTTACAGAATCTTTGAACATGGAAATATAGTTAATCTTCGAAAAAAACTCGTGACAGTCTAGAATAACGGTCCTTAAACACCGTTCAAATCAGTGTGAATCAAAAGTATGCTTTATTCAAAAGTATTCTTTATTTTTGTTTGGCTTACGCATTATTCACTCGCTAGGAGGTGAGTAATGCTCATTAGCCAGAGATAGCGAACCAATCAGATTGTTTAAAACACCAAGATCACTGAGTGTGTATATACTAAAGTGTATTAGTGTCAGTATCTATCATACTGATAATGCCAGTTAAAAATATTTTGTTTCTCATCCAACAGACGAACACAGTTAAAGCCATATCCCTCAGGTACATGTCTACAGTATTTCTATTCTATACTGACACTCTCAGTGACAATTATGAACTCAGAGATAAGCACAACGGAAATGCCTCAAAAACGTTCAGGCTACAGGAGTAATCATCGTTTTATTGTGACAGTGGTGTTTCGTATGGTCGAAAATTACATTCGTCAAGCAACTTAAACGGCTGGCCGGTAAAATTGAAAGAGACTGCTGCGCAGTGCAAATCATCAAAACTCGGTCTTAGCTACAGCCCGACTTACGATCTTAGATCGTCTTGTCACATTTCTTCTACAATACAGAGCCACTACTCATAGCACTACAGGTAAGTCTCCTTCCGAGTTACTGAATGGAAGAAAATTCAAGTCCACTTCACCTCGGGTGCAGCACAATGAGACTTCCCCAGAGATCAGACAAGCTGATGCCACAAGAAAGGAGAGGATGAAAAAGTATGCAGACAAATGCAGCAATGCCAAAAGCACAGGCCTGAGTGTGTGTAACAGACATTGAAAGTATTGGCAAAAAAAAAAAAAAAAAAAAAAAAAAAACAGAATAAGATGTCTGCACCATTTAAGTCTGAGCCGTTGCAGTTCACACGCAAGAAAAAAAAAAGCATGATTACTGCCCAAAATGGAGAACGCACTGTCATCAGGAATGCATCATTGTTTAAAAAGTTGCCTTGGAATATACCTGTACATCCTCTACAGATGAATCAACCGCAGTTGAAAAATATGCCCGAGCATTTTAAAGATTACGGTACTTTAACATTGCTTCTGCTTAGATCAATGGTTTGAGAAACATGCGCTTTTGGTCATTATTTCGACTGATAGGCTAGAAAGCAACATTTTGAATTTCATTTTAGCTCGTTATTCAGAGGAAAGGAGAGATGTAGTGTCGTCGGGAATAAAGAGCAGGTATTTTAATCAACGATTCCTTAATAGCTAGCAAAGCATTTTGGTCGCTTCTCAGAACTTGTCCTGACCCCAACACTTCTGAAGAAAATCTTTCTTAGGAAAAAGAGAACCAGATGAAAGAAGTGATTATGAAAATGTATTTCTTTCTCTGTCTATGGACATATGCTCCCTACCTAGACTACATGGTAAAGGGGAAAGCTATATTCAAAATAATGTTTTGTAATGGTACTTCAAAATTGGTTTTTCTAAGTTCTATTTGAAATTTGCCAATAAAAATTCAAAGACAGGACTCATACCAAAATAATACTCAATCATCATTTTGTACGGATAAAATGTTTTGGTACACTAAGAAACTTAGTTTTCATCCTTGAGAGTAACATAACACTTTTGCATAAAGAACTCCCGTGCTACCTTTGCTTATATAACACATACTATCACTTAACGTGACGCAGCCATTGCCTTTAAAGATTTAGGTAAGGGCTTTCTTGATGACTCTTCTTAAGCATGAGGGCCAAGCTTGCAAGTTGACTTAGCCCGTGCGTGGTGTTGCGCCCCCTCAGGCTGTCACGTGTTCTATACTGGGAGAAATGAAACTCATACTTCTTTCTCCCCCCAAAAATATATGACTAAAATGGTGACATCATTAGGCTACGTAAACTCTGCTTATTATCTTTAGAGGATAGGAGATATATCACTTATATTGTTTGCAAATTAGCTGGACTTTCAGAGAAAATTCTCAGACTGTGAAAGCGCCCTCTAAAAAACCCAAGCAAATGTTTATATCTCCTATAAGGGGAGCTAGATTCGAGCCCGGCCACATAATGAAAAGTCTTTTTGCAATGATAGAGTAAAGCTCGCTTTACAACGGCTATTGTCAAGTTTTTATCAAAGGATGTGTTTTTCGCTGTGGCAGCCATCTTCTTCAACCGAAAAACAGAAAAAAAGTGCCAAAAACCTCTTCGTTCGACGAAAGTTTTCAATTTCAGAAGATTTAATTTTAACTTTTAATGCGAAGACTTCAGTTCCAAGCTATTTTTGGGAATTTATTCGGCCATTTTATGGCCAGAAAGAGTCTTTTCCCAAATATTGAAAGCAGGGCGTATTTAGAGAAATAAACCCCAAAACCTTTGAAAACTCATAAATACCTCTCTATAAACTCAAACAAAGTAAACTGAATTTGACCGTGGCCACGCTTTGCTTGATTTTTCTGTGCATTCACGGTTCTCGAGTATTCCGGTGTTCTGGTGTTCAACCGTTCCTAGTTTCAGTAACCTTCCAGTCAGCAGTGTTGTTGAATGCTAGCTAATGTTTTATTTCGTTTTTAGATTTACGGTGTTGTGTTGTGCGGATAACTAGAAGACACTGACCCACTGACCTGGTCCGTAATGGGAGTCTGGGGGGTCGGTAACCCGAACACACTAGCGTACCCTCGGTACACAGACCCCCAAAACAAACCGGGACAACCGACTATCCGACAGACCAGTCCATGACCACCCCTACCAATAAAAACAATAAGAAATAACGATTTCAGTAATGGGTTGTCTATTAAATGGCCTTCTCGTGTCGGTTAAACTTCGAGCGCTAAGCTGTGCAAACGTACAGGCTTACGTTTTTAAGGTATCTCATCGAGTTCTTTTAATTGCAAAAGGTTCTGCGAAAAAAACGATTTTATGAATAAATTATCTCTAATTTGAAACTGTCATTAAAAGTCACGTAAAGAAGCCAACGTTGTGTATTATTATATTTCAAACCTTCCGATTGTTTCAAAATATTCACTGAAAAACCATTTGACTGCTAACCGTCCATTTACATTTGTCCTATATTCCTAAATACGCGCTTCCGTGTTTTATAAACAGTTTTGATTCGCAGCCGCTCCTTTGGAGAGCAGTTCGCCTTCGTGGCTCCTAGTTTTCACAAAATATACCCCAGTATTTTATAGCGCCATGTCATTATTATTATAGAAGATTCACCGTAGTTATTCATTTGTCCCCAATAGGCCACTTGCACTAAGAGGTCATGTGACATCGTTTTTATGAAAATGAAAGTTACCTGATTTTCCCTTCGAAACACCATTAGTGGGTCATCTCTTAAACAAAATAATAGTGATTTGGTTTTTCAAACCCCCATCATTTGCTTAAAATGAGGAAGTCCGTAGCTGGTCACGTGACCAAAACTTGATTTTTAAAATTATGAATTACCGTTTTCTGACACAAATTTTGCACTTAAACTTCAAGGAAAATGTTGAAAAGATGATGCGGTAACGTTTATAGCACATCTGAACGTAACTATCAAACATCTAACAAGATAAAAGCAAAAAGTAGTTTTGGCCGCCAGGTTGGAGGGCATACTCTTGCCCTCCAACATGGCGGCCAATACAAATCATACTAATTTGTTGAAAAATCAAAGTACCATAAAATATCTCCCTTAAATGTGTTTCCTCTCAAATTTCGTGTGTAAGATAATTATTATGTGTTCTGTCAATTTTTGGCATCAGCAAGATTACAACTCACTGTTTAAGGGAGGCATTGGTCACGTGACCTCTTAGTGCAAGAGGCCTATTGTGGAAGATTCAGAAGACACCGATCCTTGCCGCCTTTACGGAGTGAAAAACTGTTACAATATTTTTTTGGCGATACACGGCCGATTGTCCGGCCGAGGTTACGCACGCACTTCGCTGACATTCTGAATAGCCAACCAATGTAAACAGTAAAGGCCTGTCCAAACGAGAAATGTTCGACGACCAAACATCATCAAACATTGTTTGGTGACCAAACATGCTGATGTTGAATTGGATGGCCAAACGGTTCAAACATTTTTGATCAAACATAGGTTAAACTCGACAAGCAAAGAGCTATGGGCCACAATTTACACATCATAGCTCGCTTAACAGCGAGATTCCAACATGGCGGAATGTGCGACTTGGCAGGTTGCGATTCATCAAAGGTTCAAATTAAAGAAGAGATAGCGGCTATTATCCTTTTTGACATATTAAGGAGGATGGAAAAAGGGAAAATAGACGAGGGAAGACCAGGGTCTGGACAAGAAGAAGAGAAGAAAAAGGATACTACAATAATATCCTACAGAAACTGATGATCGAAGGTACTCCAGGTTACCGCGAAAGGATGCGAATAACTCGTGAAGATTTTCTCGAGATACTGATGCTTGTTGAACCTGCATTCATTTTGTTACAATAGATTTCGTTGTCATTCCTTTCCTTTGTTTTCCTTTAAGACTCAGCGTTTCTTCGGTTTCAATCTCCCCAATTTCAGCAACGTTCACCGAAGCTTCTTCTTCGTTCGCAATCTTTAAAATACTGGACAAGCGACGTACGCAAACAAGGGGCGGTATCTATGGATACAGGCCGCTAAGTAAGCAAGGTACGCATGCGTGCACCAAACATGTTTGACAGCTGTCCAAACGAACAAAAAAATAGCCCATCAAACATGAGAACAAAAGAAATGTTTGAAGTTGTTTGATCGAATGTTTGATGGCTTTTAAATTTTATCAAACACAACCAAACACGATCAAACACAATCAAACAGCACCAAACAAGGTGGCCAAACGGTGAAATGTTTGGTCACCAAACAATGTTTGACGGTGTTTGGTGACCGAACATTTCCCGTTTGGACAGGCCTTAAAACTACTAATGAAAGGCGGTCTTACCCTGATACTCGCATTTCCAAAAGCATGGTTTCTTTTGCAGATTCGCCGTTCCGCTTTTTAGATCCCTTAGTTTTGGCCTTCGGCATCGTGAAGTTATTGCATCCAGTGCGTCCAAAACAGCGAGTGTAGCGGCGGAACAGAGAGCTTTGTTGGTATTTCCCGCCAGAAACAGCATTTGAGACCTCTTTGTGGGTTGATTTGTAAATGTGAGCTCTATTGTCTAAGCAAGAGGAGCCCTCACTTTATCGATCATATCAACGGTAATTACTTTTCACACGTTTTGAGATCTAATCTCCCTACACCGAAAAAACGCCCTAAAGTAGATTTTACTTAATTTCTCAAAACTGGAATTTCAACGAATGAAGCACACGTTTCCAGTTGGTTTACAGCGAGTTTTCATCCTTTTTCGCTGAAATTTGGCAGGAGTGTTGCCAGATAATGTGGCAAAAAAACAGTGTCGAGGAATTTTTATTTTTAGCCTCCTTCGAAAGTAACGAGTATTTAAGCAAAGGTAATGCGTGTTTTATAAAAAACTTAAAGTTTAGCAGCGAATAAAAAACAAACCAGACAAGTAATCAAAATACGCCGACACCATTTTTTAGATCAAGATGTTAGTGAAGAAAACGCGGCGATGTCGCTCGCTTTCTTCCGTTAAATTCTGACCGGAAACGAACTCAATTTGTGAAACTACATACTTTTGAGAAATGATCGCTATTTTAAGGAAGGGTGTTATTTCTTGCCTTATCTCAAATAATAATCGGAATCTGCAATTATTAAGCTTTCAGAAAATACATACTTTATTAGGAGTTTTATGAAACGCGTGACCGTGAAGCAGCGACTACGCGATGTTGTTATTTGAGGTACACTGATACCTTAAAATCCCCGAAATAATGTGTAAAATCTGTTTTCGACGCGAGGACTTGCCAATCGAAAATTACCTGCCATTCGTGGGACCATCTGGTTATGGAGGATACGTTTTTAGGCCGTTTACTAGGTTTGTTTGAATCTGTCATATTCTGCTGAAAAAATTGTGGAACGAGTTCACGGACCCACGGAAGAATGGGTTGAACCAAATGGCACAGGGCACAAATTTCGAGGCTTTCCGGGGCCTTACCAGTCTTTGATGCTGTATAGCCACAAAGGAAATGATATAACTTGGACAAGAGCCTAAACTTAAGTCTGTTACATTTCCTACAACGCACCGTTTTATGTTTTGCCGACATGAGTAATCCATTAGACAACCCGCACATGGAATATTTATTTATTAGTTTAATCCTAATTTCGGAGTGGTCCGTAGTAGAGGGCGATAGGTGTAGTCCGTAGTCCGTAGTACGTGAGGAAGTTCACGTACCCGGTCCGTAGTGTGGGTCTTCGGACCGGGGGTCAGTGTTTTCGAGTTAGCCACTCAAATGCTGATTAGTCACATGAACGTATTGTCCGCCCCTCTTTTCACTCCATCTTTCCAGGACTCGTAGAAAGAACAACAAGTTTTGAAATTTTAACAATCACAAAATACCATGCAGATAAATGAGGCAGTAGCACTTGTACTGATTTATTTCTAATTTTTCATCAACTTTTCAGCTGTTACATTTTACGAGTTTCTGAATAAAGAATCTTAGGTATCTAATTTCCCATGTAAAATTATGATTTACAAGCTATCTGAATATTTTCTGATTATAAATCATTTCTGCAGCAATCTGCTTTTCATAATCACTAAAGTATAATCATTTAACGTCATCTAGCTAGGGAAAAACTCCGTTCAAATCCTATATCAGCACGCAGCTACACTAATATATACAACTACAAAACTAGTTTCATTTATGACCTTTTAATTTGGTCCCCATGACAGATTTAAATCCAAGGTGACCTCGTGTAACCATGCATCAATTATAAACCTTGATACCGCATGTTTAAGTAACAATGTTTATTTCTGCTTATTTTTTTGTTTACGTATTTATTTACTGGATTATTTGTATTTTATTATTATTGATTCTATCTGGTTATATTAGTGTCAGTTGTTATTATTCTGTACCAAGTTCTATTTTTCCTGCACAGTTACATGAGGTCATCCCAAATTCAAATCTTTGCTGGCAACCAGCTAAAGAGGTCACAGACAAAACAAGTCATGAAGTCGCACATACTGTGTAACTAGGTAGCGAACATAAATTCAAACGAAGCTTTTCCCAAATCAAGATGCTGTTCAGCAATCATACTTTTGCTTTAAAAAGCAGAACTTTTCTGGAGCAAGTTATTATGTTTGTTCGATATGATCCTACAACAATGCAATACTTGGTTTAGGTGTCAAAAGCGTCCAAAGAGAGGCGAAACCGTATTTTTCTATGTTTTCTTCCTCAAAGACTAGAGCAAAGTTTGAAAGAAGTGCTGTCCAGCCGCCCGTTTCCCGAAAGCCCCGGAAACTTTCCGGCCCGTAAAGCAACTTTTAGTTCATCTGCATCTAAAAATGAAGAAGTGTATACGCCTGAAACTTCTTGCATGAAGAGAACCTCTGTTAATATTAAAAATATGTGAATAAAATAGCTCTGTAATCATAAGGCTTGTGATTTTGCTATGGCTTTACGGGCTGGAACGGTTTTCGGGGCTTTGGAGAAACAGGCCACAGATGTGTGGGACAAGTCGATTTTCCTACAGAGTAAGTTACTTTATATACATTCTCACTTGCCCAATGGGAGAGGTGAGAAAATTTAGCCATTTTCAGTATCTTGTTCAAACTATAATTAATTAACTAATTAGTTAATTCTCCTTCACTGTCCCTAATTTCTCTTGACATCAGAGTTCTGAGAATTTGTTGGAACATGAACACAGCATCTTCCAGACAATCACTTGGCCATCTCAGTCATATTTGTCGAGCTGTATTAATGCCATACACTCAAAAGGCCTTTTTTAAACCAAAGAACTTGTTACTTCAGTCACTGATCTCTCTTGCTTTCCATTTGCCTCAGTTTGGAAGCGATTACGTTTGCTATATCTAGTGTTGATGAGTTAAGAAACAAATCAAAAAAGGTTTGGTCGTCTTCTAAGAACTGCGTTATGCTGGAATCCAGTGGAAAAGAACCTACACAGAAGAAAAAGAAATCTTTAAAGATCTGATCGCAAGATATAGCTCGAACACTCTCCTCTGTGGAAACTGTCTAATTTTACTGTCAAATTGAACACGTGACATTACATTGTTATGACCTATTTGGAGTGACCCCTAGACTAGCTCGCAAACTCGCAGTTGATCACAACCTTACATTTTACTGCAATGACCCTCCTGCAATGTGATAAGCTAAATACAACAAAGAATTTGGTCGACATTAAGTTACACGAGCAGCAAATGAGACTTTTGCATTTCCAGACAAAAGACTTTGCTGCTTGCTTTTTTTATACTGAATATAGAAAAGGGGTTTTTATACTTATTTAGACAAGAGCTGATGAAAAGACCATTTTTCAAAAAACATGTTTTGACTTTCCCTAGCCCGCTATCTTCCTTCTTGTGTAGTCACCAGTGTTAATAAGTATATTCTTACCTAAAAATGGAACAGCGCAGCTGTTGCCAAGTCTTCACCTCCTCCTTCGAAAACACATTTAAGCATTCCTAAAAAAAGAACGTTGAACATTATTACATACCATGGAGATGAAGGTACCCTATAACAGTCAAAAATACAGTACATAGTAATAACACAGTGTATTGAATAATTTTTAATATGATATATATCATATTATGAAGGGATAACTGCTTGCACATATGCATTTTGAATGGGATTGTCAGCCAATGTTTCCTCCCAGGTACTTGAAGTGTGCAGTAATAGGTTTTTAAAACCCTGACCTAATTTAACGATGAAGCAAATGTAATGGATACCCTGTTTAAGGCCCAAATATGACATCCAATTAAAGGATAAACTAAAACTACGAATGGCACGATCGGGTCAACAGTATTTTTCACTTCTGTGACACTGGAAGTTAACAATCGTCAAGGGATTTATTTACTTTGTGCAAGGATCACACTGTGAACGCCATTAATGCCAACAAGGGCAAAAATGACAGGTATCCTATTTAAGGATTGAGAACCTCGAAAACCATACCCTATCCCACAACATCGTCAGATCCATATAGTCTATTTATGGGAGTACTCTCCCTCTTTGGTATTTCTTTAAAAGAGCATCTTTATAGCAGGCTAACACTTACACTTCAATGACGACCGGCAAATTCACTCATGTTCTTCACCAGGATTGGTTCTCCTAGGATTGCGATTTAAGATTTCTTGCAGAAAGTTAGTTGTCTTCTGCCACACCCTGAGGAACAACAGAAATGTTATTCAAGAAAATTCATCAAAATGCTAAGTATTACATAGTTCATTCCAGTACATTTCTTGCAAAACTGTTTCTGTTATTAAACAGATAAAGAATTATCCCATGCCAAGGAACAACTGCTGATACTTTTCCTTAAGATCAAAGGGAAGAAATGAGGGTTAAAATTTCAAAACGGGCGCAAATTTCGCTAATAAACTGATACCAAGCTAATCTCAGGTTTTGCCTAAACACTGATTAGTACCGATTCCGCCTGAGTTATTTAACTATTAAAAGGTTAAATGCCTAAGTGAAAGGTGGGGCTTTCTTCAACGCTGTTACAGCTAAATCAACAATGTATATTAGTCAGAATACGCAAATTAAGCATTTACGTAAACTTTCCTAAATCCAAAGAACTAAAGGCTTATTAATAATTGACAGCAATTAAATAAAGTGTACTTAGATACAAATACTTCGTACATACCTGAGGAGTAGTGACGAGAACTACTCCATCTGAACTGTAATGTTGTAGATTTTCTACTACCTGAATGTGCTCGTCAGATGTTCCTGGATTGAACGAAATCAATCAGAAATGATGGTAGGATTACACCGCATACTTCAAAATGAATGTGCGCTATTCTGCTATATGTATATCTGCTTTTATCAAGGAAGGTCAACTCCAGTCTTCTAGTATGGAGTATTATTATCTCTCCCTTTATGTCCTTAATTGGAGAGCTAAGCTATTGTTTAATATCCCCCAGTATCCCCGTGTTTTTGCAGTTCAGGTTAAAAAAACAAGTTGTTGCTGCTCATTTTTCATCTTAAATTTTAAGTGATGAAAGGCATTGCAAATCACGTCTCTCACATAAGAACATTGTACAAAAAGACCCATGAAGAGGCCTGGAATCCAGACCTATTGATCTAGAGAGTACAACATTAACCACTGGGCCACTGTACCTCACACATCATTACATCACAAGCCTCTGAATATAACATTTATTTTGTTTTCATATCTGGAGTTGTATCAATAATCTGGCAATCCAGGTCACCCGGACCCAAGACACATCCGACAGAAACTGCTTGATCACTGCTAAAAAAGCATACCGGTAACTGTCACGTCAGAACTCAAGCAACTCTGCGGGAACAACACTCTAGAGAATTTTCTTGATATCAAAAATCCATGAAATAATAAAAGCAAATTGCAGCGAGTATGGTACACTGTGGTGGAAAAATTTTTGGTTCTATAATAATATTGAAACCATTTTGATGATTTCAATCGTTTTTCTTTTCGTTGAAGAGACCAGTAAAGCCAGGAAGTTTCCAAAAGAATAAATTTGCAGAAATTGTGTACAATTTGTTAGACCGGTATATCCAGTGGTGACCAGCTGTGGTGTCGCATAAAAGGTTTGTAATGTAAATCGATATCAACTAGACATCTACGATCTCCGACGGAAAAACACGGGACTGCGACCATTCTAATGTGGAAATGTAAACCATAAGTCAACAGAACGTTCATAAATATTTCAGCTTACCTTTTTTCCTTTACTGTAAAGAGTCCATGCTGTCTGTGTTGGAACAGTACTTTACTCCCAAAGTAGAATTGCATGCTTGATAGATTTTAACACTTCGTCGATTAACTGTTTGCTCCGACCGACCTGAAACTTACGAACAAAACCCACATTGTAACTTAGTGAGAATTACAGTCAGCGCCTTTGCTGTAATTGCCTACTGGAGAGAGAGGACATTCTGATTCCAACAATGTCACTAAGCAAGTATTAGTCTTTAGCCTTCAGACAAAAAGGCAGTGGACACATTTTCCCGCCCTCTGCCTTAGATGAGGCTGCAATAGGCCCTTTGCACGACCCGGTCACATGGTACAAAATTACATATACTGGTGAGGAAGTGGCGCAGTGGGACTTCCAAAACAAAAGCAGGTGCATTGTTTTGGAAGTCCTACTGTGCAACTTGCTCACCAGTATATGTATTTTTGTACCATGTGACCGGGTCGTGCAAAGGGCCTATTGTATTCCAAAACACAACAAATAAGGATTTATACCCCGGCCTAGTTTTACGGTAAAGAAAAAAAGAATACATCCTTTTGTGCAAGACAACTTTTAACGCCTTTGTTTTACGACAGTACCCACCGTCCGCCGTCTTTAATTTTTGAGAAGGGAACTGCTGAACATCCTCTCGCACAGACTTAACAGGCTTCCCGCTGCTTCTGCTTGAAACCTGTAGCTGAAAGGTCAATTTCGGGGACTCCAGGAGCAGTTAATCGACGCGATATTTTCGGACGACGCGGTATTTACAGTCGAAGGTTTACATCGAACTTTCGCCCAAAAATTTCGCGTCGCCGTGATTAACTTCCCCTGGGTCTCCGAGGAAAAATTGTCCTGAAATATCAGCGATCTTCCGCCTACAGCGTAATCGCTCGGGGATTAAGCTGAGGGTGAGAGATGACTGACACTTCAGGATACTGCAAGATTAGTACAAAACTACAAAAGAAATCAGGGACAGCAGAAGGAGAGGAACACTGTAGCCTTGCCACTTTTTTGCTTGGGCTGATAAACAAGTGGTTTATCAGCCTATAAATCACAGAAATTTGGGGTCTATTAGCTTCTATTCCTTTTGCATAATATTTCAGAAGACGCGCGATTTTTCCATGAGTTTACCGGCACCATAGCTGAAAACCATATAGCTGATTGACCAATCAGAGCGCGCCCATTGATTTGGTTATTATATAATTCTTAATCGAGCTCCGGATGACATGGATAATGTACGAAGTTTGCTACTGGAAAGTAAGACAACGGGGGAACAGTGACCCCTTATGAATAATTATATCCCACGAGTCATTTGAATTTTCTCGGAAAAACACAAGTTTTTAGGCGAGTGTTTCTACTAAGAAAATACAAGTGACAACTGTGATATTCCATGGTATACCACTGGAAAGCGATAGACAGTGCTCGACTTGACGAAATAGACCGATTACGGAAGATTTTCGAAAAATTAAGGTCCGATTCTCCCAGATTTTACGCCGAAGGTTATACCGAAGATGTTCTCTTTGCCGAATTAATCGGATTACCGAAGATGTTCAACAATGCGAAGTTCGATTCTCCCGGAGGTTATCAAAGATTACCGAAGATTCTCTTCTCGCCGAACTAGGCGGATTTCCAAAGGTTCGACAATGCTCGATTCGTCGATTTATAGTCCGAACACCGAAGTTGTTCGACAAAGGTTGATTTTTCTCGGAGGTTACCCAAGATGTGCGAAGTTTTCCGAAAGTCACAAAATATCGGACGAATAAATAACAAATGACACCGTGAGTGAGTTCCTGTCTTCATGTTCAGTTCTACAATGCGCTTAGGCACAGTTCGAAGGATTCAAACACCATAACAAGGCTTCGAATGAGTCTAGAAAAACGTGGTTTAAGCCCAATCAAAACTTAGAAATGGACATTTTTTAAAACTATTTTTCACGCACGCCAAGGCTCTACAGCCCTAATTATAGCTCTACAGAAGAATAAATATTCATACAACTGAGCTGATATAGCCCTACATCTTCCTGAAAATAACTTTAAAGTACATTGCCATTTAAACCATTTTAAAGTCCTACAGGACCATACATAATTAGATGTTAGCCATTGTTTTACAAGTCCAACATAGCATTACGGTTATTGACTTTACGTAATGTCAAGAGGACTGGACATTAGCCAAGTTCTTTGTTCCTGAGGCCTGGAAATCCAACGTCGCTACGTCACAGAGGACATCTTAAGGATGCAGCAAGCAGGTCTTTCCTGTCTTATGTAATTATTAACAAGTCAATAAACTGTCTAGAAACAACAAAAGGAAAAAATTAGTAACTTAACTACAACCCAACAAATTTTACCGTAATTTTGGCGATACCCATAAATATTCTTTTCATGCAGAGGTTCTTCTCGTTCTCAATCAACCCAATAACTAAATTTTTCTTCCTCATACAGAAAACAGAAAGACAATATAGCAAACTAAATTACTTTGATGTAAGAAAGACTACAAACCGGTCTTTATCCATGGCATGTATTATTGCTGTACAGGAACATGTATTGCTTAAAGTTAAAAAAGTTAAACCGGAAATAGAGCTTCATGTGATCTAATTCGTGGTTAATCAAACATCAGATATTTTGTCCACATCTCTTCCTTTCTCTAAGTTATTGAATAGTACAACTAGCGCTAAAAAAACCCCGATCAAGTGTTTACTCATTCTTTTAAATTTTAACTGCAAAAAAAAAAACAAAACAAAACAGGAAGGACAACCTGTAACCCCAGCTTGAATTCAGACTCTGCCCTACAGGGGTCCATATAAGCCAGAAGAGCTGAGGTGAGCACTGGCCCGATCAGAATTCAACCACCCTATTCTGACACTCCAATCCGGACTGGATTGCCGCATCCAGAGGCCCCGGGGTCAAGGCCTCCGCCATGCAACTTTGCTTTTGTGGCATGCTTGTAAACTAGCTAAACTTAGTGCTTGTATAGCCAAGTGCATGTTCACTATACTGAAATAAGATATATCCTTTTATTAAAAGGAGAGCGCGCGAAATTCTCCACTCAGCTTAGGAGTGCATGATTGCCTTCATGCGATCATTCCGACTCCAAAATGGAATACGTATGTCCTTATTTGCATATGCTTTCGTTACCAGAATTGTTCAAAAACTTCCGCTTGCCATCCCACTTGAAGGTTTCCAAGTTTCCTGCTTCCATGCATTCATCTCCTCGAGACATTTCCCTGTCCAGGAATCCCTCCAGTTTTTTCCATAGCCTTTTGCGACACCGTTAAGCATGTGATGTACGCATTGCACAGTAATCAGCGCTTCATGAACTAATATAGAGAAGAACAAGTGTTTATATTCAATAATTCACAAAGGAAAACTAAGTTAAAACGTGCATGACAATTACATGTTGCCATCGGTCTCTTCATGTCTATTTTCTCTAAATGAGGTTTTATGAAAAATGGAACTTATTTACGAAGTGTGTAGGCGGCTTGAAACTGCTCGAGAGCTAGTCATCTCCTCGATTTAAACAATTGCTTTTCATTGACTCCATTTCTAACTCCAGCATTTCACTATAGTTTTCAGATAATTGTTCTATGATCACACTAGAGTTGAAGTTTTTCTACGGAAACCTTAAACAGAGTTAGCATTTTCAAATATCACATGATTAGTAAAATTTCTAGGTGCATGAATAGTAATGGCATAAAGTTCGATCTCTTTGCTGACTATATAAATTGAGAAACTCTTACTTACCTCTAAGAAGGTTTTTTCCATTGCCCTGCCTCTTATCTGTCGCCGCATAATTCAAGATGGTGACTGTATCTAAGTGTCTCACCGGTGAAGGAAGAATTAAGACGGATTACATCGTCCAGCACCGTTTATCCTGTTATCCTATACAGAACCCAGCAATGATTGAATCAAACTGTTTGAAGGAAAGTTGCCATCTTAGCTCTTCAAGCGGGCCTTCAGTCTCATAGCTTTAAGAAACTTGTTCGCGTGAAATGGAGATCTTCCCCAATATTAAAATAAAACTCGCTGTATCCTTTCAAAGCTTTGCTCCCATAGACAAAAGTCAGCAAAAGTACCACGAAGTGCATACAGCTACAACTGAACTAAACGCCGGTTGAGAAATTTGAAAATGCACAGATTTGCGTATGGACAAAGAAAACTGCGTCGGTAAGTTTGAATTTCATTATCAAATTTCCGTGTGAATTTCGCAAGGAATTAATAATAAGTTTTCAAAAGTATCAAGTCAGCGTGCATTGGAGTTTTCATTGCATCATTTCCATAACAGACAAAGTATTACTTCAGAGACCACTGACTGCCTCTTTTAAATTCCCTTGGCGTTGGTTTTTAAATATACTGGTGCATTTTTCATCTCCCATTTGGCCCCATGGCGTTGAGCTGACTTTTCCGCGACTATTAAAAGCACGAGAAAATTTGATAATGGGATTCAAACTTAACGACGCAGTTTTCTTTGTCCATACGCAAATCTGTCCGTTTTCAAATTTCTCACCGGCGTTTAGTTCAATTTGAGCTCTATGAAATTCGCGTTACTTTTGCTGACTTTTGCCTATGGGAGCGAAGCTTTGAAAGGATCCAGCGAGTTTATTTTAACATTGAGCAAGATCTCCATTTCACGAGAACAAGTTTCTTGAAGCTATGAGACTGAAAGCTCGCTTGAGAAGCTAAGATGGCAACGTTCCTTTAAAAGGTTTGATTCAAGCATTGCTTGGCCTTGTACAGGATAACAGGATAAACGGTGCTGGACGATGTAGTCTGTCTTAATTCCTTCTTCACCGGTGTGACACTTCATACAGTCGCCATCGGTTGAATTATACGGAGACAGATGAGAGAGGCAGGGAAATGCAAAACGCCTTCTTAGAGGCAAGTAAGAGTTTCTCATTCAATTATATCAGCAAACACATTCGAACTTTATTGATATTTGAAAATGCTAAACAATGTTAAGAAAATAACTCTCAAGTGACTTTCCGGTTCAACAACAATTCAAAATGCCCGCCAAAAAACAAACAAACAATAAAAACTTCAACTTCAGTGTGACCGTGAAACAATTATCTGAAAACTACATAAAAATCCTAGAGTTAGAAATGGAGTGAATGGAAAGTAATTATTTACTCGAGGAGATGACTAGCTCTCGAGCAGTTTCGCCTGCACACTTCGTAAAATAAGTTCCATTATTCTTACAAAAACTCTTGTGAGAAGACATGAAGAGACTGATGGCATGACATGTAATTGTAGTACGTTTAAACTTGGGTTTTTTTGCGAATTATTATAATTTAAACACATGTTTTTCTCTAGATAAGTTCTTGAAGCGCTGCTTACTGTGCAATGCTACATCGCATAACGGTGTCGCAAAACTCTATGGAAAAACTGGAGGGGTTCCTGGCCTGGACGGGGAAATTTCTCGAAGAGATGGATGAAAGTGGGATGGGAAGAGGAAGTTTTCTGATATCAACCCGGCTGTCAACAACTGGTAAACGATAGCATATGCGATTAAGAACCTAGGTATTGACGTGTTTGTTATAAAAAAGATCCAAGATAAGCGCTAAAATGAGCTAAAAAAATGTCAATTTTGTAGTCGGAATGATCGCAGACGGCAGTCATGCTTTCCTAAGTTGGGTTGAGAGTTTCGCGCAACCCTCTTAAGTGCTTGTTTTACCTTCAAATCCAGAGGTGGGGTCGAGAAGTCAACTAAGTATTCCGTGTCACGCAATTTCGAAACCTACTCTATTGGACACACCACGCAGGTATTATGCAATGCATATAATGCGACAAACCAGTCCCGATTGGAATGTCAGAATAGGGTGGTTGACGGTTTTGATCGGGCCAGCCAGTGCTCACTTCAGCTCTTCTGGCTTTATATTATGGACCCCTGTATAGGGTAGGGTCTGAATTCAAGCTGGAATTTCAGGTTTGTCGTTCCTGTTTTTTTTTTTTTTTTTTTTTTTTTTTTTCTGCAGTCCAAATTTTTAGAAGAATGAGTAAACAATTGATCTGGGTTTTTCGATAGCTAGTTGTAGCTCTCAATAACGTGGAGGAAGGAAGAGATGTGGACAAAATTCTCGACGTTTGATTCACCACGAATTAGATTACATGAAGCTCTATTTCCAGTTTTTAAATTAAGCAGATACATGTTTCCTGTACAGCAATAATACATGCCACGGATAAAAGCAAGTTTGTATTCTTTTCTTACATCAAAGTAGTCAGTTAGTGTTCTATATTTTTCTGTGTTCTGCAAGGAAGTAAAATTTAGTTATTGGATTAATCGCGAATGAGAAGAACTTCTACATCAAAAGAAAATTTACGGGTAGCGCTGAAATTACGGTAAAATTTGTGGGGTTA
>JAHPZR010026505.1:52500-60000 GCA_019787425.1 Platygyra sinensis
AATGGTTAAGTTTTCTTGCCTCGCCCATTGGGCAAGTGAGAAGGAAAATCGACTTGTCCCACACATCTGTGGCTCGTCATCGAAAGGTCCGAAAACGTTTCGGGCCCGTAAAGCCATGATAGCAAAATCTCAAACCTTAAGATTACAGAGCTATTTTATTCACATATTCTTAATATTAACAGAGGTTCTCTTAGTTATACAAGAAGTTTCAGGCGTATACGTACTTCTTTTTCGTTTTTAGATGCAGATGAACTAAAAGTGGCTTTACGGGCTCGATAGTTTCCGGGCCTTTGGGGAAACGGGCAGCTGAACAGCACTTCTTTCAAGCCTTGCTTTAGTCTTTAAGGAAGAAAACTTGTTCTGTTTTTTAAAGCAAGAAAGTATGATTGCTGAACAGCATCTTGATTTGGGAAAAGCTTCGTTTGAATTTTCGTTCGGTACATAGTTACACAGTATGTGCGACTTCATAACTTGTTTTGTCTGTGACCTCTTTAGCTGGTTGCCAGCGAAGATCTGAATTTGGGATGACCTCATGTAACTGTGCAGGAAAAATAGAACTTGGTACAGAATAATAACAACTGACAATAATATAACCAGATAGAAACAATAATAAGATACAAATAAACCGGTAAATAAATATGTAAATAAAAAAAAAGTTGAAATAAACATTATTACTTAAACATGCGGTATCAAGGTTTATATTTAATGCATGGTTACACGAGGTCACCTTGGATTTAAATCTGTCATGGGGACCAAATTAACAGGTCATAAATGAAGCTAGTTTTTGTAGTTGCATATATCAGTGTAACTGTGTGCTGATATAAGATTTGAATGCAGTTTTTCCCTATCAAGATGACGTTAAATGATTATACTTTAGTCATAATGAAAAGCAGAGTGCTGCAGAAATAATTTTTAATCAGAAATTATTCAGATAGTTTACAAATCATAATTTTACATGGGAAATACTATACCTGAGTTTCTTTGTTCAGAAACTCGTAAAATGTAACAGCTGAAAAGTTAATGAAAAATTGAAAATAAATGCAAGTGGTACTGCCTGATTTATCAGCATGGTATTTTGTGATTGTTAGAATTGCTAAACTTGTTGTTCTTTCTACGAGTCCTGGAAAGATGGAATGGAAGGAAGGATGGACAATATGTTCATATGACAAATCAGCATTTCAGTGGGTAACTCGAAAACACCGACCCCGGTCCGAAGACTCGTACTACGGCCCGGGTACGTGGACTTCCCCACAGACTATGGACTACGGACTTAACCTATGGGCCTCCACTACCACAAGTAGCATTAAACTAATAAGTAATTTAATATTCGATTATGTACGGGTTATCTAATGGATTACTCATGTCGGCAAAATTTCAAACATTACGTTGTGAAAATATAACAGACTAAAATTCAGTCTCGGGCGCAAGTTCTATCATTTCCTTTGCTGTGACTTTACAGCATGAAAGATGGTAAGCCCCCGGAGAGCCTCGAAATCTGTGCTCTTTTTCCATTTGGTCCAATCCATTCGTCCGTGGGTTTTTGAACTCGTTCCACAAACCTAAACGAGCTAAAAACGCATCTTCCCCATAGCCAAATGGTGCCACAAATGGCAGGCAATTTTTGCCATTGGCAAGTCCTTGCGGCGAAAAGAGCTTTTTACTGTGAGGCATTCAACGTAATTAATATATCCAGAGCTCCACGAGGCTTCGCACTAGTTTGCTGAAGAGAAAAGTGGGACAACGAACGATAAACAGCTGTTTGGGATAAATGGCCACAAATGTGACGGTTTTATTTGAAAAACATTTAAAACTGAAATCTCTTCAGGAAAGGTGGGGATAAAAAATCCGCCACATACAGCAAGTAACAACAAATATTTAAACACAAACAACCTTATACCTAGACAGTCAGCAGGTAGGTGACGGGGCAGGCGGTGGGAAAAAATTTTGACTAAGCGACTCTAGAGTAGCTGTTCACAGGATGACGATGAACGCAGGAAGGGCCGCGTGTTACTGATGACATAACTTTTAGTTACACCTCGGACACGTGTATTCTCCTGATTGGTCAGGAAACCTGAACCCGCAGACTGTAGAATAACAGGAAATGCCTCGCACTAAAAGGACATTATGTTGTCAGTTCTTCAACATAATGTTTGTTTTATACAGTATTTCGGGGATTAAATTTAAAAACGTAAGTCTGCACGTTTGCACGGCCTAGCGCTCGAAATTTAACCGAGGGGAGAAGTCCATTTTATAGACAACTTATCATGAGTGAAATCGCTATTTCTTGTCTTCATTCTTGTTTTGGGGTGGTTCGTACTGGAAGTCCGTAAGGGTAGTCCATGTACTGGAAGTCCCTAGGGGTAGTCCGTTGTCCCGGTTTGTACTGGGGGCCTGTATATCGAGGGTCGGTGTTTTCGGGGTACTGATCCCCCAGACTCCCATTACGGACCAGGGGCCCGTTTCTCGAAGCTCCCGGTGAATTACCGGGCCCGTTAAGCTGTTTTGTTTTCCATTAAGGACGGGAGTTTCAAAAGTTTTGAAAATGGTACAGCGAAGTTATCAGCTAAAGAAACAAAATGGACTTCATTAGAGGTCAGAACACGCCCTACTTTTCTCGAAACTTTGATTCCAAAATATGATTTCGGGCCCGTTAAGTTACCGGGTCTTTCGAGAAACGGACACCAGTCACTGATGACTGCAAGGGTGCTGCAACTAGGAACGGTGGAACACTGGAATACTAAAACAAACGAACGAATCTATAGAGAGATATTCCTAGTTTTCAAAGGTTTTGGGGTTTATTTCCCTAAATACGACCTGCTCTCAATATTTTGGAAAATAGATTTCGCGCTCTTTCTGGCCATAACATGGCCGAATAAATTCCCAAAGAATAGCATTGGAAAAACGTCCTCGCATTAAAAGTTGAAATTATATCTTCGGGAATTGAAAACTTTCGTCAAACGAAGACGTTTTTGGCACTTTTTGTCTATTTTTCGGTTGAAGAACATAGCTGCCACAGCGAAAAACACATCCTTTGATGAAGACTTGACAATAGCCGTTGTAAAGCGAGTTACTCTATCATTGCAAAAAGACTTTTCATTACGTGGCCGAGCTCGAATCTAGCTCATTTTATGGCTTTATAGTGTCGATATATTTTTTTTAGGGGAGAAAAAATATAACTTTCATTTTTCCCTGTATAGAACACTTGAAAGGGGTGCAGCACCTCGTTTGTAGAGAACACACGTGGGCTGAGTCAGCTTTCAAGCATGACCGTCATGCTGAAGACGGGTCATCAAAAAAGCCCTTATCTAAATCTTTAAAGGCAATGGCTGCGTTACGTTACATGATAGTATGACATAGGCAATTATAACATAGCGGGTGCGCTAGTCCTGTATCTAATTCCTATTGCGCTCTTTTGTGCTCTCCAAACTTCCCGCGTGCATCCATAACTCGATATACGCATGCTAAGCATGAACCAATTCTTAAATTTTGAATATAGATTTCCCCTTTACCATGTAATTTAGTAGGAAGCATATGTCAATAAACAGAGAAAGAAATATATTTTTATAATCATTTCTTTTATCTGGTGGCCTTTTTCCTAACAAGATTTTTTTAGAGGTGCTAAGGTCAGGACAGGTTCTGAGTAGTGACCAAAATGCTTTGTTAGCCATTATGGAGTCGTTGATTAAACGACCTGTTCTTTATTCCCAACGACACTACATCAGTAGTTATGTATGTTGTTTTTAATCCCCGTTACTGTCTTTCCTTGTCTTCCCTGTCTTCCTGCATACTAATGTGGATTTCCTGCATACTAATTTGGATTTCCCGCATACTAATGTGGATTAAGTGGCTATGGATTAGGTGCCTAGTCCATGACGTCACCTATGATATATAATGTGGATTTCCTGCATACTAATTCGGTATAGGTTTACTAATAAGCGTCGCTCTAGTACAATGAAAACAATAAGGCTGCCTGGGCTTGCCCGTTACTAGTGAACCTTGATTGGCTCATGAGAAATCTATTAACTGTTCAAAATAAAAGCGGGCAGATTTCGAAAGCGTTATCTTTCTTGCAATCGCTTTGCTAGTAAACATTTCGTTCGAGTTCGTTGTTTGGAAAATTGTGTTCACTGTTTATCAGCATGGCTTTCGTTACCGATGTTCGCGAATTTCAAGCTCTTTTGAACGCTTGTTTACCTGTCCGTGATCGGGAAACGTTGACAAGCGCAAATTTTTGAAAGCGTAATAAGGTTCTCGAGCTTTCTTTGAAAACTTTCTCCGATTTTCGAAACGTTAATTTGCCCGGACTCTTTTAACCCCGATTGGTTTAGGTAGAATCTATCATGCTTTTATTCTCAGCTTTGCTGACGAGAGAGAATTAAACTCTTAGCTAACTGCTCGAGTTTTCCGCTCCGTTAGTCACGCACTGAACTCCACTTTTAACCCTAGATTTGCATACTGACAAACTCGAACGGAGAAACCCATGGGACAGCTCTATCATTGAAATTACAACAATAGCACTTCGGAGCGCTTATAATTTAAACACGCGACAATAAATATTTTTGAACAGCACGTTTTCTTAAGAGACTTTTGCTTGTTAATAGCGATATGATTCAAATACACAGAGATTTGAAATGAATAAAATATACATTTATTGACAACGAAAGCTCCAACAACTACAAAGTGTTTAACACAAAGTAAATCAGGAAATTAGGATGCAATGAACAATAAGACTGAAGTCCCCTTAACAAAGAAATAAACTGCAATAGAACAACACACTAGATATCGGTTTGAAATACATTTTTATTGAGAACAAAACACACTAGTTCTACTAGTCTTCATCTTGTGGAATGGGTTGCTTCACAAACAATCGATTAAGCAAGAATTTCCGCTTATCAATGGCTAGTTCTGTCGATTCTAACCAATCAAATCCATCTGTATCTTTCAGATCTTTTTGGGTTTCCATCACTTTTTGGAAGGTGTAATCTTTCTTCATCGCTCGCATCCACTGCAAATACTCTAAAAATACTTTTCTCAGTTCTTTTCTGTAGAGAGGAAGGAGAGCGTTCTGCGCTTTAAGATGAGCTACATTTTCCGAATCTCCGTTCCTTTCGTACTCGTCGACCAAAGCATTGAACTGAACCTCGTGACGTTCCTGCGCTTCATCTAATATGCGCGACCAAGGGTTTAAGCGCTCTGTCACTTCTTGGGAAGAATCCGTTTCTTGGCTAGATTGGGAAGAATCCGTTTCTTGGCTAGATTGAGAGTCTTCACTGTCTTCGTAATATCCATTACCTCGTTGAAGAAGGCAGTATTTATAACCGTCGCTCCAAGACATTTTTTGGGTTTGAACAGCACGAACTTTGACAGCAAACTGAACAGCAAGTGGAACGCCGCCTTTAAAACAAGCAGTGAAAATGTGAAGCTTATGGGACGCGGTTTAGTGTGACAAGCTACTGTTACTACAGGCGGGGTTACTAAGCTCTCTTCTCTGTGTTCGGCCCTTCATCGTCTCCATACAAAGTGAGCCACTCAGGAACTGAATCTGCTGTTGTTTTATAATGTTTGATGTTATTGGCTGCTTTTCTAACGCCCCTTGGTAGAGATTTCAGTGATTTCTTTACTCCTCTTGGTTGAGATTTCAGGGATTTCTTTACTCCTCTTGGTGTTGATAAGTGATGGACTATTGTATCCTTTTCCTCTTCCTGCACTGATAGAGGTTTCTATGGATTATCAACTTTTCCATACTTTAGGAGACTAATTGTTTGATATTATGATATTTTGATTTTTTTGGACTTGCCTTCTTGACAAGCAATCTTACACAATTTTCAAGTTAACCAACTTTAATATCCATGTTTTCCCTAAAATTATGATTCTGCCTTAAAAAAATTGAACGTTTTGTAAATAGTTTTTCTATAAATTGTAATAAAAAGATTTTTCCTGAGATTTAATATTTAAAAAAGAATTAATTAGTAGATAGTTTGTAAATAAATATATGCTAACCATGACTTGTCTTCTGTTTAGCCACGCGCGCGCGACTTACACGCGCATAGGGAAAAAAAACAAAGTCAAAAAGTTGCCCTCTCTGCCCTTTTGTCCTGAATGGCCTCGTTTTGTCCCTTTTGTCCCGCAAAAGGCCTTTTTGTCCCTGAAATCTCAACCAAGAGGAGTAAAGAAATCACTGAAATCTCTACCAAGGGGCGTTAGAAAAGCAGCCAATAACATCAAACATTATAAAACAACAGCAGATTCAGTTCATGAGTGGCTCACTTTGTATGGAGACGATGAAGGGCACAACACAGAGAAGAGAGCTTAGTAACCCCGCCTGTAGTAACAGTAGCTTGTCACACTAAACCGCGTCCCATAAGCTTCACATTTTCACTGCTTGTTTTAAAGGCGACGTTCCACTTGTCATTCAGTTTGCTGTCAAAGTTCATGCTGTTCAAACCCAAAAAATGTCTTGGAGCGACGGTTATAATTACTGCCTTCTTCAACAAGGTAGTGAATATTACGAAGACAGTGAAGACTCTTAATCTAGCCAAGAAACGGATTCTTCCCAATCTAGCCAAGAAACGGATTCTTCCCACGAAGCGCAGAACGCTCTCCTTCCTCTCTACAGAAAAGAACTGAGAAAAGTATTTTTAGAGTATTTGCAGTGGATGCGAGCGATGAAGAAAGATTACACTTTCCAAAAGTGATGGAAACCCAGAAAGATCTGAAAGATACAGATGGATTTGATTGGTTAGAATCGACAGAACTAGCCATTGATAAGCGGAAATTCTTGCTTAATCGATTGTTTGTGAAGCAACCCATTCCACAAGATGAAGACTAGAACTACTGTGTTTTGTTCTCAATAAAAATGTATTTCAAACCGATATCTAGTGTGTTGTTCTATTGCAGTTTATTTCTTTGTTAAGGGGACTTCAGTCTTATTGTTCATTACATCCTAATTTCCTGATTTACTTTGTGTTAAACACTTTGTAGTTGTTGGAGCTTTCGTTGTCAATAAATTTGTTTTTTATTCATTTCAAATCTCTGTGTCTTTGAATCATATCGTTATTAACAAGCAATAAAGTCTGTTAAGAAAACATGCTGTTCAAAAATATTTATTGTCGCGTGTTTAAATTTTAATTTGAACAGCATGTACAGCAGTACTATCGTTGTAATTTCAATGATAGAGCTGTCCCATGGGTTTCTCCGTTCGAGTTTGTCAGTATGCAAATCTAGGGTTAAAAGTGGAGTTCAGTGCGTGGCTAACGGAGCGGAAAACTCGAGCAGTTAGCTAAGAGTTTAATTCTCTCTCGTCAGCAAAGCTGAGATTAAATGCATGATAGATTCTACCTAAACCAATCGGGGTTAAAAGAGTCCGGGCAAATTAACGTTTCGAAAATCGGAGAAAGTTTTCAAAGAAAGCTCGAGAACCTTATTACGCTTTCAAAAATTTGCGCTTGTCAACGTTTCCGAATCACGGCAGTTAAACTAGCGCTCAAAGCAGTCTGAAGA
>JAHPZR010026506.1:0-12861 GCA_019787425.1 Platygyra sinensis
CATACATTTTCTGATGGATCTACCAAAGGATTTGTTAAAAGGAATATTAAAAGGTTATAGCATGTTCAACTGTTTAAAAGAAGTTTGAGCCCTATGTAACTGTTTTGTGCGACGCAGGTTTAAAAAATAACAATTTTACAGAGAATTGATGAGCTCATTAGCGCTTTTGCCACCCAGGAATTTTGCAGTTTTTGAAAGCCAATTTCTCATCGAATGTTACACCCAAAGAGCCCACGCTCTTAAAAATTGCTAAGTTTTATAAGCTCTTTAAATTGCCGTAGCCAACTCGTATCTCGTACCTTCTACACACAAAGTAGTATGGTAATGAGATGTAAAGAAAAAGAGATGACGTCAAGAAAGATTCGCCAATATGGCGGCCGGAAAATAGTGTGACAATCTGGAGCTTACTTCCGTATCTAGGCCACTGATTGACTGTTCTACTCAAACCTACATTTACATTCCATACTACTACGTTTATTTCGCCAAGGGCTAAAAATCACGGGATAAGTATATATTTTTCGTCAAACGCGAACGCAGCTTTCTCTCCCACTGCCATAACTCTAAAATTGAAAATGCACTTGTTTCCAAACGAAAGACGCTATTAAGCTGAAGAGGCTAGTTGTCAAGAAATATACTTTTTGGCAGTTGTGCAACGAAACGGCACTTTCCGAAAGCGGACCTATGCAGAAGCAATGATGTTACAAGCTGTCAGACGCGCGCTGTTGCGCACTGATTTTCCTTCAGATTCGCAGGTAAATATTTGGTCATGGTGCCAAGTTAAAACTGAGAACAAAAGAATCGACCTCATTTTCCATTTTCTACACATAAAGAAACTAGGAATTACAATATAAAAGCTTCAAACATTTTTAGTGAAACTACTTTCAACGCGACTCGTGAAAATTTTACTTTCAAAACATGTCTGTGATATGCGGGAGTGTAGATCTCGGGAGGAAAGTTTATTTGCAAATTTATTTGTTTACCTTATACACGCCAGCGAGACATACTTAGTTAACACTAAGTTTAAATAGTTGAAATCATAATAATATACATGTAGTAATACAGTGGAACCCCATTTATTCGACCACCTTTAGGCCATGGAAAATTGGTCGTATTAACGGGGTGGTCGTATGTAAATTGGTTCTTTAAAAAAGAAATTGACAAATTAAGCGTTTTTTCGGGTCAGAATAAAGTGGCCGTAAGAACGAGGTGGTAGTATTAATGGGGTGGTCGTGAGGCGGTGTTCCACTGTAATAATATAATAATCATAATAACATAGTAATCTTAACGAAAAAACGCGTCATCAGTTGTAGAAATGAATTCAATATTAAGCTTGAGTTGTGCTTTATTTGTATTTTAGTTTGATCAAATGACGAAAGTTGTGGAGGTTTTGGGTCTTCCTCCGAAGCACATGTTAGAAAGTGCGCCCAAGGCCAGAAAGTTTTTCGATCGCTTGCCAGATGGCAGTTACACGTGTAAGTGCAGCAAGGACGGCAAGAAGGTAAGCAAATCCTTACTCCAATCATTTGGCGTTGAATCCGACATGGTTAGCACACGTCTTAGATGTCTGAAGAACTGTTTTTTATTTTTTTGAAATGTGCTTGAAAATTAACAATTTGCACGGGTCTTCTCTTTGAAAAGTCCTTAAATTTTAGACTGCTGGCAGTCTGTCAGTTTTTCTCTCGAAATTTCAGCAGGGATTATGAGGAGACACTATTTAGCCTAATGGGACGAGACGTGAATGTGACGAGACATGGGAGCGGCACGCCTTCTTCCCTACTCGGCCACACTGCCATACCGCTCTTTTGCGTTCGCGATGACTAAACACTCGACTAAGTTCGGGCGACTAAGTGACCCTTAGAGAAAAAACCGGCTGCAAACAGACTATTAAATTTTTATTTTGTTGACAAGTTCTTGAATCTTTGCGACTGCAGGATAAAATAGCTAAACTGGGGTTGTTGTACAAACTCTAAGTCAATGAAGACATTTTGAGCTTCAGAGTGTTAAATTTGATGACACAAGAATTACGTGATTATTATGCAAGCTAGTTAACAGTGTACGTAATACTGTCTCCGATGGGAACTTGGGTATTCTCTATTGTCCTCCCCCCTCTACCTCTAAAAATTTTACTTGTGATTCTGGGTGAAACATTCTTTAGCTGTAACTGAATTGTACTTCTCAAACTATTAATATTTTATCAAGTTAAAACAAAGAAAACCAAAACCGCAAAGGAGGTTCGGAAACTCGTTCTTAATTAATTGGTTTAGATTTGGACGGTTTTATTCTCCGTTTACTCCTTAGTTTTTGTTTCGATTGAGAAGATATATCAAACACTTGAGACCGTGTTTCATCGGCTATCCAAACACCTCGAGTTTCAACTCTCTTCTCGGTGTTTAGATATCCTGATGAAACAGGCTATCGTATTTGATATATTACTTGAAAAGCCCTTCACTAGTCCTTAGTTAGGAAAAAGACTGATGTCTGTCTGGACCGTACCCAGAGAACCAAACGAACTGACAACTGCAAAAAAAAAAAAAGCATTAAAAAAAATCAGAAAAGAATAGACTACGAGGCTAGAAGAGGGTCGGTTGGCTTTCCCTCGTTTATTTGCGAATGTCTTTGAATCTGATTGGCGGACCTGATGTTACTGAAAAGTCCTGATGTCACTGACCAGTGCTTGTCATATACTTCGGGCCCTCCCTGACATGAGTTTTTATTAATACAATCACAAAGCTATTATCCTATTTACTTCTGTGCAAACCTCGCTGAGGCAACGTACTCCTATTGGGGAGGGGCAGGGTTTGCTGAAATAAAAATCATTTAAAGCGGCTTAAAGATACCATGAAATTGTTGTTTCATGGTCGGAACGAGGTGTTCCTTTTGGGACTACTTTGGGAGATGGAGGGGCATCAAGGGCTCTTATAGTGGAGGAAAAATAGGAGGGGCAAATAGAGGAAAACATTTAGAGAGGAACGGCGCGTTGGAGAAGAAAATTGCAAGTAACAATGTAAAAGGAGATAAATGAACCAAACAAGCTGTAATGGTCTAGTAATCGGATTAATTTTATAAGTCTTGGAAGGCCTAACTGTTGAGGAATGTTGTGTCGAAGAAGTTGAGAAGGGTTATACTTCCAATGACCTCTCATAACTGTTGGTAAAAACCTGTTTATTTTTTCTCAAGGAATACCGACCACCCGGAACACGGAAACTCCACGAAGTTTTAGGATGTGAAACAGGAGGCCCGGGAGGTCGAAGACAAGGAGAATCCGGGCATTCACTGCAGGACTACTTAAAATTCAAGGACCTCGTTTTGCGCATGCTCGAATTCGATCCGAAGGCGCGAATAGCGCCCTATCAAGCTTTGCAACATTGCTTCTTCAACAAGACTGCAGATGAAAGCACAAACACTTCACATTCTGCTAACTCGTCTCCCGCCATGGAGGAACAACAAACAGAACTCCGAGCACAACCAGCACTGCAGTGTCCAGCGTGGCACGCGCGCATGCTCAGACCCCACCACGCACGCGACGGTGACATCATCAGCTATGGAATGCGATAGTCCGAGTGGGAAAGGACCGCAGACATGGGGCAACGCGGGCGGGGGCATTTCATCGCATTTTAAAAGAACTACAGAGAGAACTTCTTGCAATAATTCGGATTCTAGAATTGCAGCGCAAGGACTTCAACAGACTTCGACGTTACCAGGAGCTCACAGTGAAGGTTCGTCAGCCTATAGCTCTGCTTCCATTAACACTTCCCTGCACAGCGGTGAGGCAGGTCGAAGTCAAGGAAGAGATTTCGGTATCGGTGGAGGAATTTACTGCAGCTCAGAAACTGTTTCCAATTATTCGTCGTCTTCCTCATGCAGTTTAATGACTGTTGAGCCACATGGATCAGCGATTGGGGGCGCTCTCCCCCCGGAAGCATTCACGCAGCTAAACTATTCTGCAACGAACTTGTCACTTAATCCGGGGGAGCACGAAATTAATTGCGTGGGATCGTCCACGGCGATTCCAAATTCGATGACTAATCCGCGAGGTATTTCGATGGGACACCGGAGGAATTATCCACGTCAGCATTCGGCGGGGGACGAATCTCCCATGGTGGGAGTATGCCTACAGCAAAGTCCAATGGTTAGCAATTAACGAGTAGAAAAATGGCGAAACTCCTTAGGGCAACCCCGTTTCCCGCTCTCCAGGCCCCGCCCTGTTCCGCCTCATCACGTCCCATCCAGCCAAAATTCTCTCAAGGAGAATGGCCAATGCTTTTCCGTCCACACATAATGAAGTAAAATGTGAAGTGAGAGAAGTCCCTTGCGGAACATGGTGAACGTGGTTATTAACAGCTACCCTGCCCTTTCAAGTCTCCCTATGAAACGACCGTAAAAGTGGTATCGAGTCGTTTATATTGTTTCAACGAGACGCACGCACTTGCAAACCAAGCCGGGACACACAGATTCGGGTGCTATTTGCTCATGCTCTTCTACAGATAACCGCAACTTTTTAATTCTTGTTTCCGACTTCTTTCTGGAAAGTAAGTCAGCAATGCTTATCATTGAGGATTGTCCTGGATCGGTTGTGGAGAGTTTTTAAGTCGTGTTGATCATGCGCGCAACGATTAACTTTGTTAGCGTTACGCGAGAGTGCATTAACGGCTCCAAACTTTAGCTTGTAGGAAAGTAGATGAAACGGTTTTAATGCAAAGTAATTAATATATTGAGAGTTTACAGTTCTCTTAAAAGCGTCTTTAACAAACGCTTCCGTCGACCGAGCTACTATTCCTATTTGAGTTGTCATTTTCCCGTTTTTCAACATTCTGGTTTTTAGTTTGGTCTTTTTTCAGGGAAGAGTCTAATCGACTACTTTAACAAGCTGTAATTTTACCACTTTTTAGACAATGTCGTCGTTTACGTAGATTTAATGACTCATCCATTTATGAAGCTCTTTGAGCAAACTTGTCGAGAGCAAAAAGTAATCGTTAGTGTTAGGTTTTATCCTTTCTGGGCGTAGCATCACCCATTTGCAGTTTTTTAAACATTTTTTAGTTGATCACTTAGTTTAAAGGTGCAGGAAAAGTTTGAATTAGTTTAGTTGCTGTAACAGGATCTGTCAGACAACTTAAATGCTCTTGAATCTTAAAAAGGTCAGTGGTTTCACTGTTGAAGCCGTTTTGTAGTAATATTTGTTTGCTTTATTGAGAGTCTGTTCTTCTTAACGTTCTCAAAGCGAGTTGCCGACCGAACCGTGAGTTCATCAAGTAGTGTACACATAATCCAGACATTTTGGTTAGAAAGTCGAATAGCCACATTTCTAAGTTATGTTACTCCAATCAAATATGTTATCTGCGACGTTTAGTTTTATTATATTTAATTTATTTATTGGGTTGGACTCTGGGAACGGCACGGAAACTTTCTGCAAGAGCAGACTCTCATTAAAAGCAACATAAAAAGAGGAGGAGGTCGAATTGTAGATTTCGTTGAAGAATTGAACTTTATGAGAGGTTTAAGATAAGCTGTTATTTAAGAAATAGAAAACATGTACCGTGTTTCTATCGAGTTATACAAACACGAGTGGAAGTTTGGGAGAACGAGAAATGCTGTGGTAACACGAGCCGCAGGCGAGTGTTTCCACAGCTTTTTCGAGTTCTCCCAAACTTTCACGAGTGTTTGTATAACTCGATAGAAACACGAAGTACATGTTTTCTATTTCTTTTAGAAAACACCACGACGAGAAAAAGGAAAACAACTTGTTAGCTTTGGATATCAAATGTAAATTCTCTTTGCTCGCGCCATCACTACGTCAACAAGCGCGCGCTAGTTTTGTGTCTCCATCGAGTTATAGAAACACGATTTTTAACCAATCAGCGCGCGTGCTTTCTTAGGACTGTTTTCTAAACTTATTTATTGAATGGAGGTACATGTTCTTACTAGTGGGCAAGGGAGAAATATTTGGATACAATCAAGTCTGTCTAAATGGGTCAGCGCTTTTTACCAAGCGAGGGAGGAAAAAGGTCGCGCAAACTGCACGCGGGAAGGTCTAGCGAGAACAATTTCGCGTGACTGATTTTGCGCGCGCTCAGAGGCTTGTGTGACAGTTTTGTCACGAAAAGGAATTTTGCAAAGGCTAATGTAGGTCTGCTCGTTGTTAAGTTAAGTAAGTTAGTTATACACTGATAATATGTAATTTTTCCTAAGCTGAGACTTTCTTCGACTGACTAAGAACCTCTCAGTTAAGGAAGCCTGTCGTTTCTGTGCTCACTATTAGTAAAACGTATCTTCATGGAAGGTTAGCGAGATTTCTTGGATGAAACTTTCTTACTGCTTTACTCTTGTTTATTGGCTGATTATTGGGGAGTCTTTGCTCACATTATATTTTCCTCATTAGCATAAGCGATTCAGTTTCTGTTTGGCCATGGGTTCATGAGTGTGTTTGCCACCCACAAATTTTGCAAAGACCTGAAACATTCATCGATTATTAAGTTTCACAAGCTCAAAAGTTCAATTGTTTAAAGTCACTTTATATCTTACATGCCTTCACTTCGCAAATTACGCGCTAATGAGGCATAATGTGGACAAAGATGTCAGCAAAGATTGCCCAATATCAATATCACAGATACTTCATTATTCCCCACTGGTAGGAAATAACTGTACGATCCGACAAGATAATCGCGCTGGATTTATTGTCATTATTTATTTTTCTCAGTTTTTAGCGAAGGGAACTTTTGCTTCATTTAGTGGTAGGACAGCGCTCTAA
This sequence comes from Platygyra sinensis, assembly GCA_019787425.1. Lineage (NCBI taxonomy): Eukaryota > Metazoa > Cnidaria > Anthozoa > Scleractinia > Merulinidae > Platygyra > Platygyra sinensis. Next base: position 6,749 of record JAHPZR010026506.1, read on the forward strand.
CGTTCCAGTTTTTGAGATTGTCACGTAACGCTCCTCCATTGCGTGACGAGTCTTGACAGCAGCTTTAACTGACGATAGCTTCACGAAAGCGTTTACATGCAGAAGCTGACAGCAGCCTTTTTACCCTCGCTTTAGCCTGGCAAAACACCAACAAGCTATTTGATTTTACATTTTAAAGATCAATTTTAAAAGATGTACATTTTGAAGAAAAATACGCTGTAAGATATTGTAAAACTTTGATTTTTAACTGGAGTCTTACAAGGCTTGGTAAAATGTCGTGTAAGTCTTTTTTAATAAAAAAAAAATGTTTCAGAGCACAATGTTGTTGGTGAGTTTCTCTGCCAACTTTTCGTTGCATGCTTATTTTCTTAATTCTCAGTGAATAGAATGTAATCCACTCTCGTTCCCCTGTTCAAGCAAGCCTGCTCCAATAGGTAGATTTGCCTACTAGTTTTAGTAATGGTCATTCCGTATCGCGTGCTCCTTATTTTCTCCGTAAAGGCTGGTTTTTCACTAGTGAGGGAGTAGAACGATACAATCTAGTTAAAATCAAACCAACAGAGTCGGAAACAGAACACCGCATTCACTTTTGACTCCGTCGCTTATGATGCAGTGAAAACTAGACTGTATGAGGCGGAAGCAGAAGCGGAATAATAAACCAATCACAATGCTGGAGTCCGGGACTTGTGATTGGTTGGTCCTTCCGCTTTCGATAATCTAGTTTTCACTGCATCGTAAGCGACGGAGTCGTAAACGGAATCGGAAGAAAATAACGTTCTGATTCTTCCGACTCCGATTCCGTCGAACTTATCACTCCGCCTACGATTTCGATTTTCACGAGGTCCAAAGCACTTTTACGACTAAGCTCCGGCTACAACTAGTGAAAACCGATATTAAGGCTCGTTTCAAACGCCGTGCTAAAGTCGTGCCGAACTAAATTCAATTTGGCTCGACTGTAGCACGACATTGGCACGAGTTGGTTTCAAACGTCGAGCCATGGTCAAGCTTAATTCACTCACTGGGAATTCACTGGGCGTTTAGAAAAGAGACGATATTACGAAGCAGCGGTCCAACAGTTAAATCCAAAATGATAATTTTAGTTATTTACTCATTTAGTTCGGCACGGCAATAGCACGCCGTGCCAAAGTCGGGTAGCACGACAGAGCTTGCCGTGCTACACGGCAGAGTCGAACCTTATTCTTAAATGGTTTCAAACGCCGTGCTACAGCCGCGCCAAAGTCGAACTTAAATAATGAATTTAGTTCGGCATGACTTAAGCACGGCGTTTGAAACGGGCCTAAGATATCCGACCCATCATATTATATGCTGCCATCGAAGTTCAGAGCAGAAAACGTGACCGTAATAAGCATGCGCGATCGTGTAAACAAAAAAAGTTACGGATTTTATATTCTTCGCAATTTTTTTTTGATAAGTAGCAACAGTTTCACATCACTAATGGAAAGGTTCAATTTTTTTTTCGGACAAAATTAACCATATTTAAAGGTTACCGAACCCTTTATTTCATCCGGTACTCCAGGAATTTGGGTACGAAGATACATTTTTCCGCAAACCCTCTTTATAGCAAGACGTTTTGTAGAGAGTTGCTTGCTTGGGCGCTGGAAATGAAAAGGATAAACGAGAACTGCATGGCAGCGCACTCGTTTGCTGAAGGGCTTCCTTCATAATAACAGAGTTACGATTGTTTGGCATAAATTTGGCCACCAAAAGTGACGAACTTTATTTGTAAAACCTACCGAAATACACTAGAGAATAACTTTTCAGTAAAGGTGGGAGGGGGGAAACCGCCGCCGGCCTACTTAAACTTGCAGTCTTGTCACAAAGTCTTGAGAGGAATGTGGAGTACTTGTGTCCGCTATATATCTGCCCTCAGATAAGCGAAACTAAACCTTCAGCTAAGAAGGCAAATACACTTCTATAAAATAAAAGAAGGATCCTTCTTCACCCGCAACACTCCGCCAAAGTAAGCTCCGCACTTTCTTGACTTCCCGAAAGCAAAAGTGAATTTTCAAACGACGCTCTTGTCCCGTCTGATATAAGATTCGCTCCACAAAATCTGGAGTAGTTATTGTGGCTGTCTATCTTGGGCTTTCTAGCTTGAGTTTACAAGGCTTTTTTGGAGATGACATTCCGTGTAAGGATTTACTCTAGCGCAGAAGGTCACGAAATTCTTTTTCAAGCCTTTGCGATAAACACCCACGTCATGCAGAAAAGCGCGTCCCTAAATTTGATTGGACGTTGAAATAGCAGTTGAGTTGATCCAATTATGCAAACGAAGAGCGCGGAAGTGTCCGCGCAAGTGCTATAAAAGGCGGCTTTTATTGCAGGCGCTCCCTTTCCCTCCTCCCTCTCTTTCTTTTTCTCCGATTCCCCACCCTCTTTATGAGTGATTGGAAGTGAAAACTTCGCGTGGCTCCGTGGCGTAGTTGTTTCCTCCCGAAGTATGACTGTTTATGAGCCAGAGATACGAGCCTGCTGACCAAAGTGCGTCATTCCTCGAGCATGTCGGTATAAGCTTGAAACAGGAGCAGTTCTGCTTGAGAGCTAACTATTGGGTTCTTTCTACTATAGCAACCCCTTCATCAACAACGAGGGACTTGTGAATCGTAGTAAAGGTTCGGTGGGACTTCGTCTCAAGAGCCTTTGCGTTTTTCGCTCACTTAACAACCTTTCCCGGCCGTTTTCCCATACATTTCCACAGGTGCCATAATCCTGTACGATGAAGCCTCGCCAGCGCCCTTTCTCCTCGCAACCGGAACAGCACCGAGAGACCCCGGTGACGAGTTGAAATGCGCGCGAACATTCAATCTGTCACGTGACGAGGAAATGTTTCCATGGAGAGTTCCCGGGAGAGTTCGAGAGGAGGAGTGAGGTAATATAAAGGGCCGAGAATAAGAGGCTCTTTTCTTCATTTTTTTTTTTTTGTTTAAAAAAAAAAATTCTTTTCCTGTCCACAAAAAGGAACGCTGAAACGATGGCGAAAGCTTCATCTGTGGCAGATAGCTGGTTGAAAGAGCTGGAATGCGCGATTTGCTTGGAGCAGTACAAGGACCCGAAAGTTCTTCCATGTCTTCACTCTTTCTGCAAAACTTGTCTCGAAGTAATGCTACCCAGGGAAGGATTGTCGTGGAGAGTGGATTGTCCATCTTGCCGTAGTAGTGTCGAGGTGAGTTTGGTAAAGTGCGTTGCTGAATTTGTGACATTTTGATCAAAAGTACTAGTCTTTTAATTTCCTCCCGACACTTGCTCCTCACATGCACCCCCGCTAACTATGAGACTGAATCGATTCGAAAGAAGTGAACAGCTGGAAATTGTGAATTTTGATTTCAATCAGTTTATCCGTAGCGAACTTAGATCCTCTAGTTTTTTTTTGTTATCGATATGGCTCGAGGTTTTTGTTTCGTGTGACTCACTGTTTCCGGGGCAATCATCGTTGGCGGAAATTTGTAAAAAGTAGAACATCGAATGCATGTGACTTTATAGTTTTGACTATTCGCGAACTGCAACCGGAGTTTAAGGCCACGGACTCGACCATTTACCCAAGATATAAAGAAATGTTTACTTCGTCGTGAATCGGTTGCCTGAGTTTCCGGCGGTCCGGCAATAAGCAAATGGTCTGTAATCCCTTTTAATGGATTGACTCCTTTTTAAAGCGAACAAGAAATTGAGGTTCTAGAGGAAAAGTTATTTTAGCAAGGAGTAGAAAGGGGACTTACATGTAAAAGAAGGAGATCCATAGGTGCTCTAGAATAAGAGGGGAGGGGAGAAATGAATGTGGACCCTTCTCCTAGGGGGGAAACCAGTGGGGGGGGGGGGGGGAATACTTTGCATATGAAATGGTGGGTATGTTCGTCAGAGATTTAACATTAAACCCCTGGCGTGGCCTGGGATTTTTTTGACCCACAACAGAGGCCATATTTAAAACAAGTTAAATATCTTTTGAGATTTCTTCGTGTTGAAACCGTAAACAAGACCATCATGGCTACATGTGAGCTACATATGGTGGGGTTTTCCCCAGATCACCCTAAGTAAGACCAAAATCTGAAATTTACAGCCTTAAGTGAGATGAATAGTATCCCTGACCTCTCTCATATGCAAGTTCCCCCCCCCCCCCCCCCCCCAGTAGGGAAATAACAATTGAAAATTTGGTTGGGGCTGTTCATCACTCTCTCACCCTGTTTTAGACCACACCCGGAATCTGATTTTCAACCTATTTCAGATCACACCACACTTCAATAAATCATAGAAATAAACTGAAATAAACTTCTATATAATTAAAGGGCACAAACCCTGCCAAAACCTCACTCTTGGGTGCTGCATTGGCATATAACTACTGGGCAGAAACAAGATTTTCAAGAACGGGATTTAAGGTTACAGACTGCCGAAGCCAGTTTGGGGGCGTCCTGCCCCAAAAAATCTTTAAAATAGGTGACCCAGGAAATGGGATTTCCAGCATTCTGAGGTCAAGTCAGCATTTTTACTTTATCTGGTTCGGTCAAAGCCCCCAAAGCCCTGAACCCCCTCAGATCCTGGACACTCCGCACTTATGCTTTATATAAAAAAGCAATTTTTTTCAGTGGCCGAAAAGGCAACTTTTAGTTGCCTGTGGAACCTGGCCACTTCTAGAGCACAGCCCTGGGCCTGCTATTTTTCTAGCAAAAAAGAAGTGTACGAGGGGTTTTTGCTGAACAAACCCTCTCCTGGATCGAAAATTGATTATAGCAGTATACCATTTCTTCATTTTTCTTTTGTATTCCTTGCAGATTCCAAAAGGAGAGGTTGATTTACTGCCAGCAAATTTTGTTCTTAACAATCTACTGTCTATGGTTGCTCTTCACTTGAACTTGGGTAGAGATAGTTTTGAGTGCGATAGCTGTGACAGTAGTGATGCCCCTGTCAACAGATGCGCGACCTGTTGCCAGTTCCTTTGTGAGGTTTGTACTACGGCACACAAACGGGGACGTGGCACAAAAACTCATCATCTGATGTCTCTTGAAGAAGCCAAAGAAGAGGGTCCTATTGCCGTTGTCCGCCCATCCTTCTGCAATGAACACGAAGGAGAGATGCACAAGCTATTTTGTGAGACGTGTGATGAAGCTGCCTGTCGAGATTGCACAATCATCAAGCATCGTGATCATAAGTGCATTTTCATTAAGGAATACTTTGCAAAGGAGAAAGATATTATCACTAAATTTCTGTCAGAAACTAAAACTAAAGCATCTACTCTTCAGGATGCTGTGAGAGGCATTTGCGAGATGAAAAGAAATTTACAGACCCATGCAGAACAGACTGTGCAGAATATCACAAACTTTTTTCATGACCTGTCAGCTAGCCTCAATACTCGCCTTGAAGAACTGATTCATGATGTAGAAGAAATGAAAAAAGCTAAACTGATTTCCTTGGATGTCCAGCAAAAGGAACTAGAAATGGCTCTAGGAATTGTTCAAGGCAGTGTTAAATTCACAGAAAAAGCTTTTAAACATGGCAGTGAGGTTGAGATTTTGAACATGCGTAAGCAAATTTCCAGTAGATTGCAAGAGTTGAACACAGCTATATGGCAGCTAGAGCCTTGTGCTGATGATGCTGTTAAGTTTGAAGCTGACAACCAATTAAAACAAGGCATTGAAACTTTTGGTGTCGTCACTAATGTGGTGACTCATGCCAGTGCATCAGTGGTGACCATGGGTCATGGATCTGAGGGTTTTATGTACAATACACTGTGTGGACAACCAGTTGAATTTACCATAATTGCCAAAGAGCGGAATGGACAGAAACGAACAGAAGGGGGTGATCATTTTACTGCATGTTGTGACAATGGTAACAAGGTTAAAATGTTACCTGTGACAGACTGTAAAGATGGTACATACACCTTCTCATACACTCCAGAGCAAAAAGGTCAGTATAAATTGATTGTGAAGCTGATGGGCCATGATGTGGTGGGAAGTCCTTTCTCTTGGTTGGTGGAGAAGTGGCATCTTTTGAGTATTGCAGGTGACAGCGAAGGGAATATACAACTGACTGAAGAAAATTTGACAGCTCAACACAAACTGGGAGCATCAGGTGTGACCTTCAGAAATGGATTTTTTAAGTCTCCT
>JAHPZR010026508.1:0-5000 GCA_019787425.1 Platygyra sinensis
ACATGATTTGATAATGGCGGACGAAAAATTCTCGGGAAAAACCGAAAAAAAGCATCTTCCCGCGCTTGTTGGACAAAGCGGCTTGGACAGGTGAGTAAGTACCACTTAAAGATTTAGAAAATGCAAAAACAATGAATTCGAAAAATTTTGTCGCAGTGGCACTTTAAATATATTTAATTCTACTAGATAAATTCTTTCCATACTGTCTGATAAGTTAAAGAATTTAGGGAACTTTCCAACAAAGAAATAAAAATGGTAGGTCACCGAATTAGTTTTTCAGATAATTTACAAAAACTGAAATTTAGTGGACGTTTGTGTGCACCTTGCGCGTTGCCATGGTAACTGATATGATGTCACAAGTACCCTCAGAGTATAGCCCAGCAATAGAGTTGCAGTGGAGACTTATACTTTACCCACACCATTAAATATTCTTCTTTGTAATCTTCCATCGTTTCACAAACACTGCAGCAACGAAAAACACTTTCGAGCCTCCTTAAAAAAATGTTAGACAAAGGCCTAAACTTAGGCAAATTTATAATCTCTTATTGTGATGGATAACTCACAGTGGAGAGCTAGGTTGAGAGTGGCAAACAGAACACTTAGGAACTGAAACTGTACCCGAGTCTGCCCTGTACTAAACCATTCACCTGATTAGTTACAGTGTATAAGGCAAAAAAGGCAACCCTTTCTTCAAGTACTACGTAAGTTCCTGTAACCAAAAATAAAAACTCTTTATGGGTACAAAATCTCCACCCGTCTTAACCAACATCATCATAGTCCAATAGTTATATCCAAACTAATAAGAAACTCTTTTACTCAAGTGTCATGTCACTCACTTTGCTATCCCAAGACATTGCAATACTCTGCAAACCTCCCTCTTACCCATCCCGACACATTTATAACCTGTTTTTCGGTAAGTAATAATAAATAATTACAAAACTGGTCAATCTTGAACATTTAGAAGATGTGACAGTTGCTGAAAAAACTCTTTTCATTGACTGTAATTAATTAAGTACAGTTCTGCGCAGTTATTGTACAAAGCTTTATTTGTCACTCAACTGTTACTCTTATGTTATAAACCTTCAGTTAACTTGTAATCCAACGCGAGTCTTATCAGCTTCTGAACAGTTTGGCCCTAAGGTTTTTAAGACTATTTACTTGAACTGGGCAACTTGAAAGACAACAAACAACAGAAATAATTATAGTGACCAGGGAATCTCTTTTCGTAAACAGAACAATGATAAGAAAACATACGAACAATATGCTTTGTAAAAATATAAAATTTGGAACCAAGTGAAGGAAATTAAAGGTCTGTTAGTACTTTATGGATCCATCTTTGGAAGAAAATAACTAGAACTAATTTATATACAACATTAACATCTTTAAACTGCTAGAAGTTTAGGATTGAAATCCACCGCTCAAAACTTAAAGTACAAAGTTGCTTGAACAGGAAGTCTGCAACTTACTGTACTATAATTTGCTTATTTCGCTAACTTAATTAACAAATACATAGAGGATAACACATGGGTGTGCATAGATGTGGAATTTCTCTTCGAGTTGTTAATCTGATATTCACGAGAGAGGACAGCAAACGCGAGATATCATGTTGAACACGAGAACAGAAATTCCATATCTACAAGGAACCATGTATTATTCTCCAAATGTGTATTATATAAACAAATTAACAACTTTTTTTACGATTTTCCGAAGATTTCCGAATACTTTCCAAAGATCTACGAAGATTCTCTAAAGTTGTCCGAAGACCAGACAATCATTTCCGAACATTTCCAAAGATTACCGAAGATTTCCGAAGATAAACAAAGATTTCCAAAACCGATGATGTTTCAACAAACAGGAACACATCTAAGTTTTTTAAGGGATTATGTAACCATAGCAATGGTGATCTTTTCACTTCCGAAAATAACAAGTTATTTTCATGTTGGAAGAGACCATGTTTACGGGCGAAAGCTCACCTGGCATTTCACTGATCATTAAATAATAAATTGATTTATTCTCTGTACGCTTCAAATTTGGTTATTGGTCCATGACTGTGTGTAAAAATTTTGCCATCCTTCACTGACAATGATGCAACCAGAAGTTGTTGTTGCATTATGTTTGTTTATCTTTATCTCAGCTGCGATTGTCATCATTTCCACCGTAAGTGTGATTACTCTTGTAGCAAGGACATTGTAGCAGTACAACAAATCAATTTGTCAGTACACGTGTTGGTGTTAAACCATTTTCCCGACAACCGTGGTTAATTTTGTGTCAAGTAGCCCAGTTCAAGTATCTGCACTGTATTTTATCTCCTCCTGTTCTAGTTAGCTCTAGAAGCACAAAACATTTCAACCATGTTTTAACTAAACAGCTTTAAGCACGTCTATGCTTTCATGTGAATATAAAGCTACAAAATAACATTTTATAAGTAGATTTAGCATGACTGAATTGTTCAGGTACAACAGATTAACCTTCGAATTTTAAACTTCCTATTATTACGAGATCAGTTGTATCTGTAGGATCTACATGTATTCAAATCCCAGAAAACAAATCTGTTGAAAATACGGGGGTCCATGAGACAATACGATCATGTAAAATGAACATTGGAAGGCCTGAAGATGCATGTCCAATTCAACTTCTCTCTTCATGAATTTCAAGTGTCAGTGGAATTATTATTCACCCTCTTTTCACCACTTTACTTGTGATCTAAATGCATAAAAATAAGTCCAATGCCTCACACTTGACAATTAAAAAAAATAACACAAAGTAAATCTTCAAAAATCGCAGCTCCCATTAACCTGTACAAAAACATTTTGCTTTCAGTCCTGATGGTCCACATTTATAATCTAAGTATTAATCACCTTGTCGCATTAACACAAGTTAGTTTTTTTACTAGGTGTCTAACGAAGCACGATTGTTTCTATTGTCCTTCATTACAGGCACTTCCTGAGAAAATTATGTCAGATAATTATTTCTATTATGAAGTATAAATTTTCTACTTGGTATAAAGTTAACTGTCTGGAGTTTGCTCGGAGTTTTGTTCTTGACATTTTGTACGATGTCACAATGAGGAATCAAGATAACATCTTATTTTCATTCCATTAATCACATCCACCCTTGATTTAATTACATCTTAAGAGGACTGTCTCCAGATTCATTCACCGAAGTCGCAAGATTTCTTGTCTCACAGCTGCAAGAAAAGTAATACAAGTTCTCCATAAGAATTGCAAAAATAATTTTGATATGGTATGAAACACACAACAAAACTAATGTTAATTTTCAGTTCTCTTTAATGAGACTGTCTGTACCCTTGTTCTGGCTTTACATAAAAATCTTCTATAGCTGCAGACATACCTTCAATTATTTCTCTTTTGCAGCATCCAATTCTTGTCTAAATTCAGCAAGCAATTCCTTCAAAGAAAACAGGCCACTTGTCAGAGAAAGAAAACAGAATTGCAAGGTATTCCAATCTTGTCCAGACCAAAAGTAGGTGCACAAATCTATAATTCTTAGACTCATTAATAATTCATCAAGTTTAAACAAAAGAAATCATGACATGTGCAAGTGCAACCCCATTATTATGCACTACAGTCTAAGATGGCCTTACCGATTTTAATTCTTCTAGCTGGTCACTGCTTAATGGTGAATCACTCTTGCTATTTTTTCTGCGAAACAAAGTGCACTTAATTTCAAGACTGTTGAGTGACTGGAGCTAAAAAAAACCAATGATATGATTCTGATTCAAGTAAACGGCCATGTATTAACAGCGAGTCCTCCTCACCTGATTCCTCCATTACTGGTTGGTTTTGCTGTTGACAAGAAGTTTGTCTTGACATTGTTATTTCCAAAGCTGGGGCTGGTGGAGGATTGCTAGCATTTGAGCGAGGACCTGTGAAGAGCCAAACGTCTAATCATAAACACGTTCAACTCTGGATTAAATGAACCACATTGTCCAGAACACTGGTTGCATTATGGTGCTCTAAAGCAAGGCAGTTTTCTTTAATCATTTTAATTTTTCGAGGGAGGCCACAACAGCCACAGTACAAAAGGAAGATCTTACTCACCAGATGGCAATCTTTCTGTTCTTGATTCAACTTCTTCCTTTACTGGCTTGGGATTAAAATATGAACAAAGACCCACCATCAAACAATGAAAACCACAATCAAAGACAACCATATACGACAAACAGTATAACTTTAGTTAGTTTTTTTTAAATAAATAAAGGGGTTAATAAGTTTCTAAAGAAACTGTGGTGCTGCATCGGTGGGGAGTATTACAAGATAATTTGATTGTATCACTGGATTAATGATGTGAATTGGCCATTGCAAAGAGATTTTAAGGAAAAATCTTTTCATTAGCAGTGCTGAAAAAATATCAGGACCCAAGAGATCTATCAAGATCACTGATCATTTCATCTGTGCCTCAGCCGATATCATCTACTGCACAACTTGCACTCTTTCAAAAAGCTATATATTGGTGTAGAAGGGAAAAGACTAGGCAACCGATTCCGAGAAACACCTTCGTGACATAGAGAAAGACGACACAAACACATCTAAACCGGTTGTGAGACACTTTAATCTCCCCAATCATTCTAAGCAACATATGGCAGTCTGCGGCCTCTCCTACAACAAGGAAGCACACAAAGCCACAAAACTCTAGAACAAAAATTTATTTTTCAAATTGGCACTCTTAATCTTCACGGTATCAACGAACGCTTTTCATTCAACTAATTTTATTCTGTTGTTTTTCATGTTACCATGCACCAACCAATAGTGTAGCGCCATCTTCTGTATATAAACCACACACAACCCACAATTCCTCAGCTCACTACGAAAAGGGCTTATCCTTGAAAACCTCAGCTTTCGAATCTCTTTACAGTGACCAATTCACATTATCAACCCAGTTGATAAAAAAAATATCCTAGATAATAAATGCTACACAAACCCTTTGCATAACACTGCATGGGACCAACACAAGGATAAGGAAAGAGGGAATATACATGT
>JAHPZR010026508.1:10000-40235 GCA_019787425.1 Platygyra sinensis
TGCAAAGATTACACAACATTGAACTGTGCGTCGAGGGTATCAGAGAATTAATTCTAGATGAAAATAAAATAGAACAGCATGTTAAATATAAACATTTTCTAAACATTTCACAACTACTTTCCCCCACTGTATAAATTTTGTATTTTGCCCATTTGCCCCTTTGCCCACTGTAGCAAAAAATTGCAACTTTAGAAACCTGAGCAGTGAGGAGTAATGGGGATTTTTCCATTGAAAACAAATCAGCCACTCATTTCCAATGCCTACAGTACAAGTGAATACATGTACAGTACCACTCAAAGGTAGGTTGACAGTCCCTCAAAGCTCGATACTTGAAACTGGATTCTCGATCCTTGATTCTCAAACTTCGAGGATCGAGTCAAGTTTCAAGACGTTCAAGGCCTTTCAAGAATTTATCGAGTAGAGTTTCAAGACTTTCGAGTGGGAAAAACAAAAGACTTTTTGCGTGATTAACTTTGGCACATCTGAATCTTAAGGAAAGCATATTTTAGCTCTCTTTACCTGCACGGAAGATCTATTTTGATTTCAGGTTCATAATTTCTCGCCTAATTTGTTAAGAAGAAAATTCATTACAGAGCTTTTCTTTCTTGACACTTTTTACCGAAATCTTTCTAGCTTAGATGACTTTAACAAAAAACTAACTAAGAAAAGGCATAACTACTCCATGACTTTGTTGTTGTTTCAGACAGTAATGCAGTCATGTTGATTTCACGGCGTTGGCTTGCATTAAAGTGCTCAAGTTATCAGGTTTATTTTCCCTCAGAAGTTCTTTTACCTTTAAGTGAATGACTTTGTATCCTTTTGTGAACATACACAGTATTGCATCAAGACAATTTACTTTGGGAGCCTAAAGTAATCATTTTTTGCGTGATTAAATTATCTTCACTCGCTGCAAATATTTCGAGTTGATGATCGATCAGCGACATCCAGATGGCGGTCTTCATGTACTTATCAGTTGTATATTTTGATATGAGTGTATCCTCCTTTTAGGTTTTTTTTTTCAAATCAAAATATCTGTTTTTCGCTCATGTATATGAATTTGGTGTTATCCTAGTGACGTCTTGGTGGCTTGTTTATTCTGTCGTGCCATGCTGTGAGAGAATTCTATTTTTGTCTGAAGTAGCGTAAATTTGTGTCTAAATCTCTAGTTATGAATTGGCCGATTTGCATGTGATATGATCCCATCTTGTCTTAAGAGTGAATAAATACTGCTCAAAGAGTCACATTTTTTTCGAGAATTTTATTCATCTACATGTATGAAAACAAAATTCAAATTGCATGGCCTCGTGCAAGCATTACGTTGATAATTCTGTGCCGTAAAGCTGGGAGAATCAATGCCCATGCATTTGTGCATTCGGCCAAAACCGATAAAATTACCCAAAGCAAATTAAAATTTCTGTATGTCAGGCGCTCCGGCAGGAAAAGTTGTAAATGCATATAGAAGCTAAACTAGTTTGCTGTCATCGAGTTATCAGCTTCAGTGTAGATAATCAAACCGCGTGTGTCTTGTAGAAAATGCACAACACCAAAAAAATTTTAGCATACATTCAAAGGCGGGTTTGTGCAATCAAAGCCCCGCATCAATTGTTTTGTTCATTGTTTTCGAGAATTAAATCGTTTCCTCCAAATCTCTGTTTGAGATCCTCAAAAAATTCTTTGAGTGTCTCAAACCTAGAAACTCGAACCCTGAAACTCAACTCTCGAACCTTGAAAATCGAAACTCAAAACTCAAGCCTTGAAACTCGATTTTCGAAAATTTTGAGGATCAAGAATTGAGTTTCGAGTCCAGACTGTCAACTTACATTTGAGCGGTACTGTACAGACAATACTTAAAAATTTAAGTGTGCAAACCACTGAAGTCAGAGGTGAGTTGTTAACATTTTATGGTGTAATTTCTATGGTTGAAAGGTGTACAGACCATGACAATCTGTCATCAGTTTGTTAAGCAAACCACAACCAAGACTCAACACTTACATTGGGGCTTTCTGTCTCTCGAGGAGCATCGTACTGAGGGCGGTAAGACCTGTTGTCTGGGACAGAGGAAGGTGCTGTTCTGCCACGCGAGTACTGATCATGAGAATCATAATGTGACTGATCCCGAATTTGTGCAAGCATTTCATCCTGCTCATTGCCTCTGCCATTACTTGTGTGCGATGGGATAAAGTGCTGCTGAGTTATGGAGGAAGATTGTTGTGGGATTCCAGCTAAAATGAAATTGTGCACTTTTATTTTAATACTATATAGAAACTTATAATAATTGCCTATGATGTTCCATTTCAAAGCCACAAGGTCAATATCAGTTTTTTCACATGAAATCTAACAGCATGACATGCCCACGATGAACATAATGTACTCTGTAAGTCTAGCACTAAAGATCAAAGTCAATAACTCTCATCCAGATTGTTGATTCGTTTGGATCTTGCCATGTGCACCAGAAAGCTATTAAAAGGCCAATTTCATTAGGCTGCGACCTTTCCACATACTCATGGTCTCCAGGAAAAAAAATTCAAGAAACAAATATACACTATATTATGTCAACCGTGTTTCACTACTTAAATTTTACATAATTTATGTGTCATGTATGATATTTTGGTTTAACTTAAATTTATATTTGTTTGTAAACTCAAATTTTACCCTTTATTCTCTCTATTAATTAAGCTAGATAATACTCTTAGATAAAAGTAATTATTATAGTAGCTTGCCCAGAATAGCTTTGCTAGCTACAACTAGTTTAAGCTTGTAAACTTTTTATCAATAAAAATTCCTGTCAGGGCATACCCAGGCATTTTTCCATTAAAGTCCAAGTTGTATGGCGTAAGTCGTACATGAAATTTTGCCAACGTCCAAAAAAAACACACAACAACAACAGTCAACTAAATTTTTCAGGCGCAAAACTATTTTAAAGTTCTGTTTCGTTAATGACCTTTCAGCATTTTGTGTTTCATGTAGAATCTGACTGTAAGTCATTAATTTGTTTTTCAAAATGAAACATTGATAGTGATTCGCTATTGAATAGTATCAATTCAAAAAGAAAATAACTATGGCCTTTCAGCTGCTAAAAAATAATTTACAGAAATTCTTGTTAAGCCTGTGCTAAATGGCTTAAAGGCTACTTACACTCTGATTGTTACCATTACATGTAATTTTTGTGGGAATCACATATCATGTATCGAGTGTCAAGTTACATTTGTCCAGTTAGGGGAGATCCAGGATTTTTCTTAGAGGGGGTGTACCAGTAAGGAATGGCTTAACTGAATGCTGAAGTAAACAAATTTTAAAAGGGAATATGAAGAAGGCTTCATCTAATAGGGAGGGGGTGAAAGCACCCCAGCATCATCTCCATAAATCCACTCCTACTAACAGCAATATTTAGTAGATAATTATTAGTGCCAGAAACTGACATAATAGTGCGACATTTAGCTTAATAGGGAGGCGAGGTGGCCTCCTGGTTACTGCACCTGACTTTGGAGCCAGTGATCTGGGTTAGAGCCCTGGCCAGGGACATTGTGTTGTGTTCTTGGGCAAGATGCTTTACCCCACCCAGGTGTATAAATGGGTACCAGCGAACATAATGCTGGAGGGTAACCCTGCGCTGGACTAGCATCCCATCCAGGGGGGAGTAGAAATACTCCTAATCACTTTATGCTATAGAAACCAGCCAGAGGATAACCTCCAGCCTGATGGGCCACAATTGGCTCGTATGCAGACTTTACATATTTAGCTTAATAAAGTTGCTAAGTCAGGCCATCTGATAGGGTGCGGAAAAAAACTGAAAATTATGCCGAAATCTTCGGCAATATTATGCAGAAGAAAGTGACAATTATGCGGAAAAGACGCCAGATTATGCGGAAATTTCTACAATTTAATAAAGTTGCTCCCATGGCTTTTTCCAATGTATAAAACACACGTTAACGTCTTACCGATAATTTTAGTCCTTTACAACACGTTTGACCTTTTGCTGCCATTCGTGGACATGTATTTCTTCATTCAGTGCAATTTTTCCACGGTTTTTGAAGGTTTTCGTTGTTGTGTTTGTCTGAAGCTTAGTAACCAGGCATTAAATCGGACGTGAAAAACTGGACACCACTAGAACTAGAACCCAGGCCCATCACAAGACAACGCACGGAACACCCGGAGGCTTAAAATTGTTTACGAACGAAAAGACGTGTTTTCGTCGCTGTTTTGGGTGAATAACTTCTTCAAAATGATCAATCTCTTCGATATTTTTGCTTCTGATGATGGTAATCAGTTGCTTTCTAGCTTATACGTAGCAATTTTCTAGTTTTAAGCGGAAAAATGCCCCGAGGATGCGGAGGATGCGGAAGTAGGCGAATTATGCGGATCCGCACCACCACATCCTGTCAGATGCCCTGTTAAGTTAACTTTCCACTGACATACCAGAGCCACCACTCCTGAGGTTTTCCAGAGCAGTATTTACAGCCTCTCCAAAAATTTGTGCATCCTCTTTACTTGGAAAATTCAGCCCATATACCTGCCTCTGATCTCTCCATTGATGAAATGTTGGAGTTGCTTCATTGTATTTCAATCCTTTAGCCAGTGCACAATTTATAACCACCTAGGGTTAATATGTACTATTAGTAATACAGTGAAACCTTGTGCAGACCACATATTAAGCAGACGCCCTCTATTAAATGGACACCAGCAGCTTGAGTCCCAAAATTTGCTTCTCACATTTACTGCAAAACAATTTGCATTTAGCAAACAACTCTGTTAAATCACAGACACCAATATATTACACCATTTTTTGCACAAAACCTGTAATAAGCTGACACTTCAAGGGCTTAAATATACTTCTAAAAGCTTTATACTTCACCAAAATAAGCGAGACATTTCCTGGATCTAGCCTAGACAAGAGAGAATCTCTCTATTTCAAACAGATTCCTTCGAATCCACCAACAAGAAATTTGATAACTGGTCTAGGAAGGCTTTTAGCCAGATGGGTGGCAGGCATCCTATGGAAGGCCACTTTTTAAAGAAAATTATTTTAATTAGTACTTTTTCATAAGTTGCCTTATAAATCATTCATTAGAGCAGACCCTGTGCCAAATTTTGGATGTACAATTTTTTAAATCCTGGCTAAAAGCCTAAAATTGTCTGGTGGTTGGCTGGTAGAGTTTTTTGTCTGTAACTGCAGGGGACTCTGTATAATCTCGGAGAGTTGTCAGGAATTCAAGTAAACAATAACAACATTTTCAACTGCTAACATACCGTATGATCTTGAACTTTTCTGCCGACTATTCTGTAAGTATTATTAACTGGATGGTGATACACGTGGACTCTGGAGATTCCTGATGATCCACCTGAGTGTTCCCATTCTTTTTTGTCATTGTTGTAAAGCATTACAGATGCCCGAGCCTGGGCAACAGACTGTTCACTAAAATGAAGCAAAAGAGGAAGAAAATTGATGAAATTAATCATGGGGATATCAAATTGAAGCCTCTTGCTGTTACTTACCAGAGAACGACTGTTTTTATACTTAACATGAATTATCCATCTGGACGAACTTGGTAATACATTAGTTTGTAGTTTATCTGTGTACAGTGTATGTGTCTCTAGTATATAGACAGCCATGAGGCCTATTATGACTCTAAATCACCTATCCCCTGTAGTGTGTCGTTCAAGACACATTTTGAAGGATAGTTTGCCTCCTGTGCACGTCTTTATGTTAGAGACACATAACCAGACGAACTACAAATGTTTGCCCAAGTTTATCAAGATAATGCATCATTCGTATATGAATGCCGAGGATTTATTATCCATCTGGATAGATACTGCATCCTCTGGTACAAAAATGGCCAAAGTTACCCATTCTGATTTCTCTCCCCAAATAAAATTAAAATAGGCTATACATGTATGTTCAATATAGTTCTCAATTTTAAGATGGTAAGTACATAAGAGAGCAAAGAGTTTATTTACATGTGAAAACAGGGTTTGCACCAAATAGCCAAACCTGAAACACTTGTAGCCCTCTATAATACTCATATTACAATTTCCCTGGCACTAAAAATTAAATTAACAATAAAAATACAAGATATAACTATTAAATCTAGATGTACTCATGTGGACCCTGGTTGTCACTAGGACATACATATAAGTACAACCACAAGCAAAAGAATTATGGTAATAATAATAATAATAATAATAATAATAATAATAATAATAATAACTTTTATTAAATAATAATAATAATAATACTAATAATAATAATAATAATAATAATAATTATAAGAATAAGAATAACAATAATAAGAATAAGAATAACAATAGTAATAATAATAATTTCATTTATATAGCAGGGATATAAAAAGCTCTATTCTGCTTAACCGCTTTACAGTCATGAAAGTACCATTTAATGGTAGTGATAAATATATTTTCTATTGTTACGATAACTTAATTCTCTCGGGGGAGTTTTGGTACGCAAACACTGATTGAAGCTGTATTTATTTGAATTGCTAATGTCATTTGGTAGAATTTTCACTGGTCCGTGCGATATACATATAGGCAGAATTGAATGAGCATTAGTCATCTCACTCTAGCAATCTATACAACTCGCAACTTATCTGCTTGACTAAGATTCTCCAGGAACACAGAAGATTCTCCAGGAACACAGACTCATCGCTTGCTGGTGCTGGTAGTGTTGCAGGTGCTGGTGCTTCGACATCGGGGACTGCACAAATCTCTGATCTCAATCAACCTGGACCTTTGAGAGCTTTAGAGAGTTAAGGTCAACCGAATTCGGAGTTGGTTCAGCAAGGTTTTGGCCTTTTAAAGACCTACTTGACATCACAGCTCGGCAAGAACAACAAGCAACTTAAGACACAGTCCAAGATCGAAAAAGAAGCCTGCGAGTTAACATCCAGATGAAATAGATAACAGGTCGAGTTTAAGGTGGCCAAACACAGTTTTCGCGTGTGCTTTTGCTGATGCAATATTTAGCACGTGCACAAGGATTTCAAAGAACAAACATGCCGTCAGTAGAGCGGTTCATTTACTCAACACCCGCACTATCTGTGTTATTTTTCTTAATAATTGAACGCAGTGTATTGATGGCTGTAGTGTTTTATTGCAAAGATATGTTAGAAAAGGTAACGATGCAAAGGAACCAGCAATTTTCAGCTTTTGTTTGTTACCGAAAGAACCCAGTTAAATGCAACGCATGCGCAGTTGCTCGAAAAATTGAGACCGATTGCTTTAGCAGAAACATGCCGATTTCTAACGATCCAGTCGTTAGAATTTCAAGAAATTTGGCACAAAAATAGATCAGAGACCACGTGAATGATCTATCAAAAAAAAATCTGAAATTTGACATAGGGAATTTTTAAAAATACAGAAAACGATTAATGGCGAATTACGAAAATCGCCTATGTCAAAATTTTATTAGAACCATGTTGATAGAAGGGATTTAATGTCAATTCTTTGTGTGCAAAATATGAAAACAATCTAACGACTGGATTTTTTTTAAATAAACAAAAACCATTATTTAAGCCTTGTTGTTAACCAGCCCCATTGCCATGGCAACAGCACACACCCTAGTCAAAATGCGAGAATAAATATTTCTGTGGTTAACCTTGATTCTTGCAAAAAATGGGTGCCAAAGCATAAATAGGTTAAAAGTTATGGTGAATTAGGCATAGGCACTTGAAAACTGTGTTCGGCCACCAACGTGTCAGTTGACGCGATTCTCACTGATATTACCAGCAAGGCTGATAGCCCGGACAAAGTGAAGAGGTTGGCAAATGAAGGAAAGGAGAAGATCTAAAAGAGGCAGAAGCTCGTTAAGTTAGCCAACAGAAACTGAGATGGTTGGCTTGTGGTGCAACAATATGAATCAGACGATCCAGCGTCAAAGTCTGAAGACGAAAAGAAAATCAAGAAGGCCAAGAGTATGACAGAAAGGAAGAGAAAAGAAACTAGGCCACATGGTAGCTTGGGCAATCCTTTCAAGAGAAGCAAAACTAGTGGTGATAATCAGCTTTTTCGCGGTAAGATCTTTCCAAGTGTTTATGTAGGGCGTGCCCGTCACAAAGGTCAACAAATGAAACGAGCTGCCAACACATGCAAATCCTGTCGAAACCAGTCATGCATGAATTCACTCTACTTCCAAATAGAGTAAAAGTGATCCTCACGTGATAATTCAGGATTTCATAGCAATACTGCCAAGTTATTTGGGGAAACACTTTGGCATCTGCTACGTTCAAGGACTTCAAAAATAAGGGCATACCAAAACCGTGGAGGAGACTGCGTTGTGACAACATTTGACGCTTACAGCTTCTACATGCATGACAGTCTCATGTGACTAGCCTGCGTGGCAGGCTGTCGCCCGCATCTGATCTTCTCGCACTTCACTGGCTCCTCTTTCCCCTTTCTCTGCCCTTCGGACACCTGCCACGCAGGCTATACGTGACAGGTTTGGAATGTTGTTCAAGGAGCCAAGCGTGAGACAATACTAGTAGTGTCTTTAAAAGCAATTTATAAGGTGCTGAAAAACAATTTTTATAAAAAAAATGTAAAATGCTAGCCAACAAAAAATTAAATAAATGTATTTAGGAGAAACTGGCTCCACAAAAACTTTTGATCGTGGGGGACATTTATGGCCCAGCCATCAAATTTTAAGGGACAATTCGTCGCTCAAGGGGGAGAATGTCGAAAATGCTGGAAAAATCAAGTCAGTTTTTGTCATCAGAGCAACCCAGTGAGCTGAAAAGCTTGGACATTGCCTTGAAAATTGCAGGAGTTGAAAAAATACCCTCGCAAAACTTGTGGTTGCGGTCAACCTAGAGGCTATTTGATTTGAGTTTTGAAAGAAAGGAGCGTAAATAACGGTGGAGATTTTTGTCTTCTGTGGTTTGTGATTCTCAAATCAGTTTGATATAGTGTCGGAGACACAATTTAGCTGTGATACTGTCAGCCGTGAGCTGTGGTTAGCTGTATTTAACTCGCCGCTACGCCCTGAAATGAACAGGAACATTCACATCAGAAAGCAAAGTTATGTGTTTAGTTTATCTGATTTTAAAAAGTGATGTTTTATTTCTGACATCAATCAGTGTGTCAACAGTTGTTTTGACACTGGGAAAAGTTAAATTTTTAAAATAAATTTATCTCAAGAACATTTTGTTTATTGGGTTTGTTAAATCCGAGATAAAGCAATGGTTCTCGGCTTACCAAGACCAAGTTTGTGCGTGGTTTAGTCTCGACTGCCGACTGAGGCTGCTCAAAAATTTTTTCTGGATCCTTTTCTAAAAGAAACAGCTTTATCTTTTTTCTTCTGGCCTCTCGAACCCGTTCAATATCTCGGCAAGACTTTTTTTGTACCTTATCTTTTGCCCTGTCACGTAAAATATTATGATCTTATTTCTCAAAACTTTCCACCATTTTAAAACGGCGGAGGGAAAAACTTTGTAATGATGACGTCAATCGTGCATCTGTCCTCTAATAGATCATAGGCAAGAACCAATCAAAATGCGTGAATTACTTGGGTTATTATATAAAGAGTGATGGATAAAGCTTTTCAAATAATATGGTTTGCACATAGTGTGTATATATATCATATGTTTTAGACATTATGACATACACTAAACAATTAGATTATTTGCTCTCAATTTCTATCGTGTGATAGTTAACGAGGGCCCAGTCTGAGTCAACTATCACGCATAGAAATTGAGAGCAAATAATCTAATTGTTTTAGTATAAATCTACTAGTCATTCAAAACTTTATCTAAATCCTCTTAACAGACACCTCTTAAACGCCAAGAAGCAGCCTTTAGTGCACACGGCTACACTACTCACTATCAATCACAGAATAGATAGTGAGTAGCCTAGCCAATGAGAGAACAATATTCGCGATGGAATGCTAGTAGATTTATATTAAAAAGGAATAGTATACTAGTACAGGTACTGCTCTCAAAAATCTGATCATGAATCAGGACAGACCTTTTTTTCTGTCGATATGGAGTATCTAGCATAACAAACATACTGCCACCAATGTCTATGACACATTTTATGGTTAATTTATGGTCATTTATGGCCATTCATATGATACAGCTTCTTTTGTTGAAATCATACTCACTAACAAACGAGTTGTCCTCAACATCTCAAATAAAAATAGCAATTGTCTCTTTGTATTTATTTAGAGGATTGGAGAACTGCACTCGCACACAACTACATTACTATCATTTTACAATACACAAAGACAGCACACTTTTAGGAGAAATATAATCATACTATATCCTTTGATCACATGGACTACGTGTGATACAAAATGATCACTTAGTTATTGAATCAAATCTTGAAGGCGATAATGCTACACTATAGCAAGTTTATGAAGCTGAGCCTTGAAGCATTAGCCATATCAGCTTCATTAAATTGCTTCAAAGGTTAATTTGCATCTATTAACTTCAAATTAGGAAATTGCTAAGTGCTTCAGTAGTCCACAAATACAGCACAACACTTTGTAAATTGAACAACCACATGCACTAGCACTGTAAATACAATGTTTGTAGCAAGTTGCCATATTGCTGAAAATACAATGGGAAAATATAAAAACTTGACGATTAGAATTGTGCAATTCCTTCTTCACATTTTTTAACTCAAAGTGAAGAAGAACAAATTTATTTTGGCAAGAATCCAAATCAGACAGAACAACAAAATCTTTGGACAATACAATGTTTACACATCACTACTTATTTCAATAGACGGTCCATTCTTAGCCCCAATATGGCACTTCAGAAAATTCCAGTCATATATCTAAACACAACACGTCCCAACACACTGCTAAATCCTAGAAGTATCAGTAAGATATTGGTTTTACAAGAAAACTGAAACGTTAACAAGGAAATTTTCGACAGAAAAGAAACGAGAAAAGAAATTTTGTCTTGTGATTATCCATAGCTCGTCGCTATGGATTATCGCACTTACAGGAGCTAGATAACATCTTGACATTTGGATATTTTTAATTTTAACTGTCATCTACACTGCACCAACAAAACAATTTGAACTGAATAAAATACGGCTTTATATAGCCGAATGTCTTGGCAAATCTAAATAAAAGCTCTCATGCACGCCACTGGCAAATTATATTGTTTATCCTTACTGATACGTAATCGCTGCCAGCAGGGCTAAGAAAATGTTATGGTATTTCTACTTGGCTTCCACCAAAAAAATGAGTATTCGTCGTCAAAGGAGGCATGTTAAGTCTTGCAAGAACTTTGTTGACAAATATCTTCACCGCAGAAAGCACCAAAGTTGAATATTACAGCGAAAAACGAAGCTATGTAATTCAAGAGCTCGAATATTTCAGCCATTTGATTATTTTGCCACAAAACCCAGCTACGTTTAGAAATAATAATTACGAACACGATAACACCAAAAGGCTACCTAAACAAAAGTGACAAATTTATAAAATATAGATTACAAGATTTCACAAGGAAGCAAATTTGTAAAAGCGAAATCAAGTAAGCTTGCAAACTGAAAACAAAACCCCACGTACAGGACGAAAACAATGTTTTTTTGCACACTGTGATAAACTCTCAACTGATTTTTGAAAATGTAATATGCCCCAAATAAGACGATGCAAAAAATGTTTACATCTGCTCCCATTCAGTGATTAACAGTTCGTTAGCATTTTCAGCTGGCTCAAGCGTGTGCATGCTTAGTACATTGTTTCTATTCGTCCAGAAAACAAGAACATGAAGGGTAAACGTGATCCCCGATAAGTCAAAGTAATCATGTAATCCTAACTAAGTGTAGCAACAACAAGTAAATATACTTCTTCAGATTACTTCCTCGTAGCCCCCTGCCAAATCTTTCCTTTATACTTTATACAAAGCCTACCCCAGGGGCACTGGAGTAAAGGGGAATCCAACACTAGAATGCGACACTTTCGAAACGATGACATGTTCCAAATGCCAATGCCGAAGCCATCAATTGCCAACAAAATAGACCGGTTTGATCACTTGATGTTTCGAAACGGAAAAAGAAATTGTCATTTATTAACGACAAAAAAAACTACTGGAAATCAGCAATTTACTATATACAAACTTATGGCAGAAATATTTGCACTGTTTTGACGAGATGGCTGGCTGTTATTGGGAATGTTCGACCGACAAGCGATCGTCTGACATGTCAAGTCGAAAGTAGATCACAAGCCAATAGAAAAGAGATTCTTACCTCATACTGAAATATGACAATCAATGATTATCGCTATAAGGCAATTGAACTATCCAATGCCCGACCAAACGACTGCTTTTCCAAAACTGTTCAATGAATAACCCGTGAGATTGAGAAATTCAAGCTCGGGTATTCGCAATTCGCCGCACCCAGACTGTTCTTTCCCTGGAATTGGTCGACTGCACTTGACGGGGATGTCGTCTAAAATCCGTGATTAAGAAATAAAATTCCACAAAAATTCAACAGAACGCCGATATGAACGTTCACTTCCGAGAATTGGGCTACAAGGAGGGCACAGAAATCTTTATCTTGTGGTGTATTCCACCGGATATGCCCACCTCACACTGCCGCCATTGCCGCCATATGACGTCATTCAAACTCGCCCCAATCTTCCACTCGGGCGCAATCCATAAAAGCCACGTGAGGTTTGTTCGGCATACCACCGCCATAGAAGAAGGCTATAGAAGAGCAGGGCGTTGGGATTTCGGTGTTGCAGATTTGGTCAATTTGTGGTTTGGTTTTCCAGTTTTCGCACTTAAAAACTGCGGATTTTCAGTTTTAGTGTACTTGCGCTGTTTGCGGGTTTTCTCCAATTTAGTCTTTGCTTTTCTGTTTTTGTCAACAATGATGGCGGTTTTCGGAATTTTTGTCCAATTCATTTTACGGTTTTTCTGGTTTTCCCAACGAAGTTACACCCAGCTGCAGTCGCCCTAAGACTGCAATTCCAAAAATCCATTTATACAGCTTTCTACCCTGTCTTTTAGAGGAATGGATGACAAGCCTAGTCTGTTTAGCGGCCATTATTTGGGTCGTAACCGGCGGCTGCCAAGGAGACGATGAACAAGATGAAATACTCAAGATAACATCACTGAGCAGAGATCACTGAGCAAAAGATTATTTCTCAAATGTCACGCGGCTGGGACAATATTTTGTGGACTTTGACCTTAGACTGGGCCATCGAGTTACTATAGCTCGATGTCTTCATTTTCGTCGCGGGAATAACATTGCGCTCACTGGCTCCGTTTCACTTGGAATAAAAGCAACCCAGAGACTGTTTGTTTGGTTGTAAAATTAAGTAGTTTGGTTGCCTTATGCAGCTGCCATTCTTGTGCCTACCGTGACAATTGAAAATTCTGACAACTGCAATCAAAAAGCAACTTCGATTCGGAATGTGGTGTTCATTTCAACAAAAATCACCTACAATCATTTTATTTTGCAATTTTCTTCTAGCTTCACATTTCTATAGGTCTGTGGAGCCGATTTACAAAAATAATAGGCAAAGTTTTAGACTACGATGAGTTCTGCACTAACGAGGAAATACGTAGAAAGAACTTCAGGCGGTAAAACAAGTTTGGACGCGTAAAAATTCAGAAATAACAGAAAGAGAGATTCTGAAGCCGGCCTACCAAAGCTTTGTCGGTGACTGAGGACTTTGATTTCAGTTTTCGGGTTTTTGGACCAGATTTATTGTGGTTTTGCGGTTTTTGGCGATTTTTCGGTTTCTAATTAACAGGCCCTACTAGAAGTCACAGGGTGCTTACCATTTGTTAGAATAAAACAGGTTACAATGACCGTTGAATAACGATAAGGGTTTATCTAAAACGAGATGGGGCCTGATCAAGTACCACTTCAATTGCTATATAAATGTAATCCAAGAACTGAGCTACCACAGACTTCTTCTACCAATTTCCTGTATCTGACGATAAAACGGAAATGGCAACCTGGTTCTTACTGTTTTTCCCTAAACACTCTGCAGTATATAGGCTCGAATAACGGCCGCCGTTCGGGAACGTTAGTAAACCAGATGTACGCGAGAGAGCGGCGAAAATCGACAACCATCTGCAGTGTAAGGACAAGAGAAATAAAGAAGCAGAATCAGAAGCAGACAGGAATCAGAAATAGGCTTTTTTAAATAATATCAAACCTGAACACAACGGAGCAACATTTGAACCAGCCAAGCTATCATGTCTGTTGATAGGATCCTAGACACCTTTACGTTTTTTGGACTGAACTCAAATTAAAACGTTGCATTTGTAGTTCCAACTTGGGTTTTGGGCCGTCACTAACATTTATCCTGATGTTGCGAGCTCTTAACAGGTCCTCAGTTCACATTACTTCCGGTCAAACAGTTGCTTCACCATTGCTTCACTGTTTAGTATCCCAGCAGATATAAAGCACTACAACTAGTAATAGTTATCACTAAAGCTGCCCCCGCTTTCTTTTATTTCTGCTCATTGAAACAAAAATATTGAACGTTATTGTTCTAGTCGGATACTAAAAAAAACAATTGTCTTGATATGAACTCTTTTTTATATAAGAATATATTTTGATGTGACATCTTGGCCTCGCTACGAAAAGTGGTGTCCAGAGCACATGCACAATGTGCTGAACGCGATCCAGATCCAGAAACCAAACACTTGTACTTGATAGCCTAATAAATTCTCAATAAAACGAAAATGCCATAAGCTATAATGTAAGAATAATACAAGAATATTTTCAGCCTAAAATCGGCAGAAAAATAAGAATATTCAGTCTGGGCCGGAAAAATAACATCCTTAGAAAAGAAAAGAGTGTACGAGCAAACGTATCTCGAAAGCACAACAGAGGTGAAATGTAAACAAAAGTATCGCGTTACAGTCGCCATAAATGCAAATTAGAGTCAAGCTTTTTGTCCTCAATGAAAACGCAGCAAAACATTTACATTTGGATCCCTGCCGTAAGATTACTCAGTGAAAATAAGCCATCCAAATAAACGAGATGCCAAAGGAATATTTCAAACTTTATTCCTCCAGAGCTAACATTTGAGAGAACCTAAAACATATCTTGCAATATCAAGAGAAAAAAACTGGCAAAAAAACAGAGGTGTCAAACTCTGCAAATTACAAGCGGATAACAGCGGAAGCCACACAGAAATATGACCTCTAACGGCTTTACTCTGACGAAATGTCTCCCTGAAAACACAGGATTAGTGCTTAGCGAAATATTCAAAGATCCTCCGATCGTACCATACAAAAGGGGCAAAACTTCCTAAGCGGCTACTACACGTGAATGGGAGTCGCGCAGGCCTGTCACCTTATTGTTATCCTTGGGTAATTCTGACGATCGGAAGGTACTATACTGATTTAGCTATTTAGTCGCAAATGAACCACACTGGCCTCGAATTTCGATCTAGTATACTTCAGGACTCTCTGAGCTGTTTTTCCCCCAAAATCCATCTTCAGGATCTCTGAAAGCGTTTTCAATTTGTTTTAGATCATAATCTCGGCCATTTCGAAGCGAGCTAATTTAATCGAGCTGAAATAGTAATGGAGGCCGGCAAATACAAACGCTTTTCAGGGACGCTTGAACTCGAGATCTAAACCAAGGACAAAGCTCGTGGCAAAGACGCCGATCCCGCAAGTCCTCGCGCCCGTGTCCCTTTGCTGGCCTCCCATGAGCGTTTGCGGGAAAAACGTCGATCCCTTGCGGGCGTGCAAGCGATCAAATCGAGATTTTTTGCGGCTATATACCGGAAATACCTACATTCTCTCTTCTTCTCTCTCTATTACGCGGAGAGTCCTAAGGTGCCTCCTCGGGTTTTTGGCCCTCTGGGGCCAAAAACCCTGCGGGGGCAACAAAGCAGTACGCTGCATAAACTCGCTTCATTGTAGAAGATACTGATGTATTATTTTCTTCTCTTTCACTGGCTTATTAAAGGCTCACTGAGCGGTTATTTCAAGTTTGTTCGGCTTTATTTAGAAACTATGGTGCTGCGTCGGTGGGAGTATTACAGGATAATTTGGTTTTATCAACTGAGTTGATAATGTGAACTGGCCACCGTAAAGTGATTCGAAAGCTGACGTTTCGAGCGCTAGCCCTTCGTCGGAGCGAATCGAGGAATTGTGGGTTGTGTGTGGTTTATATGGAGAAATATGGAGCTACGCTATTGGTTGGTGCCTGGCAGCGTGAAAAACAACAGAATAAATTAGTTGAATGAAAAGCATTCGTTGATACCGTGAGGATTAAGAGTGCCGATTTGAAAAATAAATTTTTGTTCTAGAGTTTTGCGGCTTTCTGTGCTTCCTTGATGTAGGGAGAGGCCGCAGACCGTCATATGTTGCTTCGAATGATTCGGCAGATTAACGTGTCTAGCGACCGGTTTAGATGCGTTTTTGTCGTCTTTCTCAACGTCGCGAAGATGTTCTCGGAATCGGTGGCCTAGTCGTCTACCTGTTTCGCCGATATATAACTTTTTGCAGAGAGTGCAAGTTATACAGTAGATGACATTGGCTGAGGTACAGGTAAAATGATCAGTGATCTTAATAGATCGCTTGGGCCCCGACAATTTCTCAACGTTGCAAATAGGCCATTGCAGAAACGTGAGAGGACTGAGAAAGAGTATGGTTGTTTTCCGTTTGTTTGAAAAACTATTAAAGATGTTCAAATGAAAGATCAACTAAATTTGAGATTCGTTACTATGAATAGAAGTATTTATAGGAGGAAAATGGCAAAATGGTAGCTCTTCAAATGTCACCCAAAATAGAGAGTTTGTATGGATTGGGCAGACAGGCCAAAAAATATAAGGGTTTGTATGGAATTTTCCAACTTTTGCAAGGCTCCCACTTGGACAATTTTTTGCTGAAAACTCTTAAACTTGGTTGGGTAGCTTATCATTCATGAACATTTCAGCTGAAATGTTTAGATTTTCAATCTGATCAATATAAGAAACTCGCCCCAGTGCTCTCACGTTTCTGCAATGGGCTATGAAAGGACATGTTTTGCATCGTGCGCGTGCGCATTTAAAAGTACCGGGTTGTTCACTCGTTTGGAAAGCTTTTAGAAAAGTTACCTATGTTTTTGCCGCGTTTGGATGAAATTATTAAAGGCGGTTGCGAAAAGATTCTACCAGTATCGGGATCATTTTGAAGTAATTTAAAGTTTTTTAGAATGATGGATTTTACTGCGTGGTTGTGAGGGAGAAAGGTGACAGTGAATGAATTCTATTATTATTCTCCGAGCTTCTGAGACGTTTGTAGTTCTGACTGCCGATCAATTTGTTGGCCGCGATGATTTTTGTTTCTTGGAAACTAGCCTCGGCTATAATCCTGTTATTTTTCGTGCTTCCGGTCAGTTCCAGCACTTTCCGACATACAGCTGTAACCGTTACCGATGGTCTTTTTCTCAGTTTTCAATAAAGATATTATTTTCTTCTTTAGCGTTTTCTAGTGAACTGAAATTGTATATTGTTTCAAAGGACGTAAGGCTTTGTCCCTCTGCTGCTTTGCAGTCGTTCTCAACCGTTTCCAGTATGCTTCAGTTCTTCTTCTTCTTCTTCTTCTTCTTCTTCTTCTTCTTCTTCTTCCGATAATAGTATCAGTCAGGCTACCACTATATGCACTAGGGCAGTAGCAAATATGAGACAATTCAGTACAATCCACGGAATTGCCTCAGTTTTTTTTGTGTTTTTTTTTTTCATTGTTGTTGGGGAACTGTGAGGCAGTGCTAAATGCCTAGGATGAGAGTTCTCTCGAACCATGGACATTGCTTCCGTGATCATCTTTCTTTTATACCTTAGCCTGCAGAAAAGGCGCGCTCGCCTTGCGCTCGCCTCGCTTTCGCCTCTGTTCGCCTTCAATGAGCCTTATCACTGTTTTCGACGCCATCTTGACGGGTAGCCGGGCAAAGCAATCAGAAATTACAGTGTTTGTATGGGATAACTTTTTTCCAAAGCTGAATTTCTCACAATTTGGAATCAAAACATTAAAGTATTCACCAAGTTCAGTTGAAGGATGTAGCCTGGCTAGAAGACGCTCAGTTAAATTTCTGATTTTCCATACATTTGTCCGTATTTTTCCCCCGAACCACGTCTAGACGTCCGTATAACCAGCCAAATTGTACAGATAAATGTATGACAAGTTAATAAAAAAATTAACTGAG
Source organism: Platygyra sinensis (assembly GCA_019787425.1). Lineage (NCBI taxonomy): Eukaryota > Metazoa > Cnidaria > Anthozoa > Scleractinia > Merulinidae > Platygyra > Platygyra sinensis. Next base: position 28,121 of record JAHPZR010026508.1, read on the forward strand.
CGTCTTTTAGTCAAGTTACACCCTCCAAACTTGCTGAATACAGTTTTCTACCTTGCATTATAACGTTGCGATTCACAAATTTTGTAAAAGGAAATTCCGGAAAAAGTTACTTCCCATAGGACTCCTATAAAAACACTGATTGCTTTGCCTGCTCGTCAAGATGGCGCCTAAAACCGTGATAAGGCCTACACGCAAAATTACAAAAATTACGCCTGTCAGCTGCAGGCTATTTATACCTAAGGAGAGAAATTAACCATGGACATTGCCTCAGTCAAAATCATTTCTGGCTACAGCCAAAACATAAAATTAAATCGCTCTCATTCATTGTTACACAAATTATGGGACTTATTTATATGGCCGTTTCTTAACAGAAAAGGCTACCATAGAAACAGTACGAGGCGTTTAAAGAACCCTTAAGTTCAGCTTTGACAGCTCCGTGCAAGCTCCATGTTTTATTTCAGTGGTTAGCTTCGTCGTTGACATGTAACTTTTTGCCGAGTTTAAATAAAAATTGTGGGGAAACTTTAAGGTTTAGAAATTTTAAGGTGGCTCTCGACCGCAGCCACAATTCTTTTGAGCTTTGTGTAAAGTTAATTGAATCATGATGATGATGTGTTGATCGATCAGGGGCGGATCCAGAACTTAACTAAGGGGTGGGGGAGGATGCGGTTTGCTTGCCATGCCGTCTTTCTGCCTTCCGCTTTTTTTTTTACCCAAAATAGACCCGCCACTGTTATGATAACAATTTGATGACAAAAATACTCTTTTTGAGTTGCAAGCAATTGCTTTCCGAAGCGTTGAACGCGAAACGCAAGACCTATTTAAAATACGAGTCCGGTTACTCCCTGAATTGTACAACACGAGATCCAATTACTAATCAATCGCATTTTTAACAAATTTCGAAATTGAAAAAGTCTTTGTAGGAATTCTTCTGAGGGAGAAAAGTTTTAAAACTTGTAGGATTGATGTGCTAATCGCGTAGGTATCCAATTAGGGCATCCAATTGGATGCCTGATGGACTCCCACTTGATCGCGCGGTTGATTATGTGACAAATAGGCGCGCAGAGAACCAACCACGATCATATATAGTAATTGGATACGGTAATTTAACTCGCGTAAGATGAAGCAAAGAGATAAAAGTCAGGCATGTGAGGTTTTTATTCTCACCAACTTAAACTCGACTGATAAGTCACCGGAGTGAAAATTTTAATAGCACTAGTGTAGCTTCTTTTATTGCTGATGGTTTTGCCCTAATATCGTTTTAACATAACCGAGGCAAAAGCTTTTAAAACGTATAGTCTTCATTGCGCGTTATGTAGAATTGAAACAAGGCCCGATTCTCCCTCCATTTTATTGTCTTTACTACTGTACATAGCAAGTTTAATAACCTGTACAAGGGAGCATTTTGGGCTCGAACTTACCGAATACGCAGACGCTTCGCTTACTGATTGGGGAACAATCTCGTTCCCAGAGCCTCGTTCCCCTTGACCAGCGGTCGGAAAACGAGAGCTCTGGGAGCAACCATTTTGAAATAACAAAGGAAATAACCGAATTCTGCCCATCCAGTCTCACACAGTGTGCATCTATGGCGCATGCCTGAAATGGTTGCTCCTAGAGCTCTCGATTCCTGCCGCAAGCCAGAAGAATCGTGGGCTCTGGGGACGAGAATGGATTGGGAAAAGGTCGTATCACTGTAAAGCTAATAAGATGCAAAGTTAGAAGAAATATCATTTTGAAGATGATTGAATGCTTAGTGCGCTCGAGCCTACGAAATTTATTTTGAACTTGATGAAGAGGACTTATTTCTGATATTTAGCACTCGGCAAAGGGAAAGACGAAATTTATTTAGAAGCTTTAAGAATGTTTAAAAGGCTGACAAATTTTGGCGCATTGATAAGTGATTACTTAAATATCCAGAAAATCTATAAGGTCAATTAATTCGCTTGAAGTAAGGTCCATCGACACAAAAATAAAGCACAAGGTTTTGGCTCCTAAAACGTCAAAGTGGTCGTAAACGTGGCCAAACACCCGATCAAAGAAACACGGTACAGGAAAAACCGAAGGGAAACGAAGCACTAGCAACAAAAGGGATGAAAAACTGCCTGCTGGGGAAACTAAGTCTGGGGTCCATATATAATATGGAGAGGAATACAGAGAAGCTAAAACTAGCTACAATCGTTCTGAAACGCAAGTTATACACACAACAAGAAAAGGTAAGTTGATTTTATTCTTCTTCCCCTTATTCTTAACTATTCTGTACGATCGTTATACTCCCATACAAACTCTTATAAATAACGCTGTTACGCAATGTCATGTTGACGGTTCCCAAAGTAGCTTGGGCGACCTGTGGTAGCTGTGAGTAACAAATAATAATAATTAATAATTATGGCATTTATATAGCGCCATATACACTAGCTGCTCTATGGCGCTTCACAATTCTACAGTTAAAAAATTCTATAAAAAATTATAAATAATATTGTTTAAAAAGAAAAGTCTTTAATTTACATTTAAAAAGAGTGATCGATCCACTATCCCTAATGTCAAGGGGCAAGGCATTCCAGAGCTTTGGTGCTGCAACTGAGAATGCCCTGTCCCCATAGGTCCTTTGATTGGACCTAGGAACCGACAGAAAACCCTGATCAACCGACCTAAGTAACTAACTGCAAGGGACCGCATACGATAAACACTGCCAACGTAGGGTCTACAAGAGATCTGATCAGCCAAAATAAAATGCGTTTAAAGGCAATAGACTGCAAGGCTGATACTACGTGAAAAACGTTTCGAGATTTCAACATGACAAGAACCAATATTAAAAGCAGGATCGCAACAGTTTTGACAGCTGCTTCGGCCTTCTTGGTGTGAGTTTGCTGGCAAAGCTGACGTCACTAGCAGTGACACTTTTGAGCAACGAAGAAACCGCTTCTTCTACAGCCGTTTGGATATCTTTGATTTCCTTGTTATCAGGAAGTTTTGCGAACTCCTCATCTAAATACAGGACGCACTCGGAAAGTGAAAATTCCTCAAGGCGTTACTTTTACTTGGTTTCAGTCTCCTTATGACCTACACTGCGCGCAAGGGCAGACGGGACAGCTTGTTCCAAGCACGAGGGCTGCCATCTTGTCGTTGCATTAGCTAAAGAACTTGGTGTATTTTTAGGATATGGCTAGCGAAGACGCAAAGGACGATCTCACAGAGGTCAATCAAGAAAAGGAACACACTACAGAAAACAATGAAGCTACGACGTCGGATGCTAAAGAAGAAAGTAGCGACGATAAAAAGACAGAGAAAGACGGAGAAGACGAAAAAGAGGTGAAGTTGTATGTCGGCAATCTTCCCGATCAGTGCCGGCGATTATCTCTGAAGGAGCTGTTTGAAAAATATGGAAAAGTTTCACAGTGTGACATCGTCAAAAACTTTGCATTTGTGGTAAGTCTTTCGGATATATTCCCTATAAACTAACCATTAATGTTTGCAAGACATTGTTTGTATGGATTTGAAACAAACATGCATGAGGAACGTTGCATATCCCTGCCCTTGGATGTAGTCTGAAATGCAAGTAAATAGGTAAATGAGTAAATGCAAAATGAACAAATAATAGCATCGATTTATCACATGTATAAACAAAATATTATCAGGGATGTAGCTTAGAATGAACTGAACAGGCATGCGAGCTTATCCGGCCTTTGTAAGCTTATGTACCTGAGTACTTTACCCCCAGTCTTTTATTCTAGCTGGACCAATTAGTATTAAAGCTTTTCCTCCAGTTTCAACCCTGGGTTTCAACACCTTTCGACATGTATGGTGTTCTTATTTTCTTACCACCTGCTATTTTTACATAGAGGCCATGTGCAACAGAAAAAAACATGAATTTCAATTATTTGTATGTAAATTTCTCAGCACATGGTGGGTGAGAATAATGCAAAGGAAGCTGTTGACAACTTAGATGATTCGGAATTCAGTGGAACTCATATTCAAGTACAGGTGAGACCAGCGTAAAACCGAGTTCAATAATGATAACACTTAACCTTATGATATTGTGAACAATGCCCAAGTATATGACTTTAGTGATTAACATGATTTGAACAAACAAGTAAATGTGTGAAGAATTTCAGCTGGTGGGAGGGTATGTTTTTGCTATTTATATTAACATAGCTGGCAGTGAGAACTTGAATAACTTTGTTTAAAACACAAATGGATGATTTGAGCATCAATGTTTTGGAATGTGGATCTCATTGATTGACCCCTACCATAGTGTGCCTCTTTTTAATTTACACTTACTTTGTTTTCAAATTTGTTCACAGTATGCCAAAAGTAAGGGAAAGCCGTCTGAAGATGAGTGTTTTCAGTGTGGCAAACATGGTCACTGGTAAGAACATGTACAGTGTGTGTGTCTTGTACACAAAATTTGTCTGTCTTCACAACCTCTTTTATCACCTTATGGTTTTTGCAAAAATAGTGCCCAGAATACCATCCATTTGGACAGTGATTTTTTTTTCACCTAGCAAAATTACATAAAGATTTCAAATAAAGCGTCCTTTATCTGAAACAATTATTAAAGAAAAAAATTGATGAAAGTGTGATATACATGTAACTCTTATTAAGTGTCCGTTTTGCACTCAAGGGGATATGACTTGTTGTGTATGGTTCTCAGTAGGCTTCCAAACTCTTGCACTGCTTCAAAAATTATGATACCAATCCTTTTAGCCACTAGAATACACACTTACATGTGCTCTTGACTATTTATTATTCTAAACAGGGCAAAAGATTGTCCAAAGAGAAGGAGGTGAGTATCACTATCGGTATAAATCAGTATCAAATCAGTATCAAAATGCTAATGTTTGTATAAAAAACAGTAATTTTGAACAAATACAGTTTGGTGGGAATAAAGTAAAATTGAACCTTTCGCCAAACTTTTAATCTCAAGACATAAGTTCCCTTTTTGAACTGTTTTGCATGTAATTTAGTCATTTCCTTTCACTGGCAGCCTTTACTATTTGTGACCCTATTTGCGAAAACCCGGCATAAGAAAAGTCAACGCAAAAGCGTTGTCTCTTGAAAACGCATTGCAACTCGTTGTCAATGCATTGTAAATGCGTTGTATTTCGTTGTCAACGCATTGTGTCACAATTTCAACCCGTTGTGCTTCGTTGTCAATGCGTTGTGTTTTGTTGTCAACCCGTTGTGGATCGCTCTCAACGCATTGTGTTGCGTTGTCAAATCGTTGTGGTTGCTTTTGATTTCATTATGAAAGTCGCTAAAACCTCCCCGACTATTTACATCACGCAATTAACTTCGAGCTCCCAATGGTAAAAAATATAATAACTAGTAGTTTCCATTGGAAAGTGAAGTGCTGCGAGTGGAGTTTATGTGGAAGATGTTTTAATGTCATTTAGGAATTATCGTGGAGGGGTACTCAGCAAGAGCAACTAGATTAGAGTATTTTGCCAAAGGCTAATGGGCTTAAAAACTTTTCTGTTTTGAAACACGTACTGAGGTCGACACAATGAATGGTTCACTCAAGCGAAAACCTTTCATCGAGTATTCACGGCCGTTGATTGCGACCGCATCACCTCACGATTAATTTATTACAACAAGATGTTTTGTACCATGCTGTTTTCAATTGATGTTCACTGAAACTCCTCTGTTAAACTGACGAAAGTGCTTGTTAGATGTTTAAATGCTAGCTCCTTGAAAAGTGTTTTACGCTGTGTTCGAATGACTTGCGTTAATACTGTTTGTGACATTTTGAAAGCTCATCCACAGTCACGCTGTTACTTCATGCTGATTGGATGATTGTAAAGAATGTATCCAATCAGAGTGGAGCAAACAGCGTGACTGCTGCTCCTTGCTGCTCCTTGGCAGACAGCCGAGTCCGACGCTGGTCGCTTCGAAAGCTGCATTTCTCGAAAATTATTTGGTGGTTACCACTTGAATTTTAATGCATCTTCGATTGAATGCCACAAGAAGAAGCATCAACCTTTCTGTTTATTTGGTGTTCGATTTGGAAGCCGGGTGATTCAAATTTCTGGGTGAAAATCTGCTTGGCGCTGGTCGAGCGTAGTAAAAGTCAATGCAAAACCCACCAGTTCACTCAAATTCTCCATTTTAGGCCGCCAAAGTTTTGTAACGAGTAAACAGTTTAAGTGGAAAGCATAATTTCAAATTCTTCGGAAAGCTTGAGAATTAGTTTAGACAAAACGTACGCAGAATGACGCAGCATACAATTCAAGTTTACATTCGCAAATGTTAGAAATTTTCGCCACTAAACTTAGGAGAAGTTACACATGCGTTAACTTTTGATCTTTCCACAACTATAAGTAAATCAGTACCGAATCATGCGGCAAAATGCCTCAATTTTATACTTCATACAGTTTCTTTCGAAAAGATACTTGCTTTGTCATGTAAAAAAGTCATTCATTCTTTTGTACAGAGGAAGGATCTAGGAAGGCAGAAAGCATTGGAAAAAGATTTTCACAAGATCTGGAATTGATTGGCAACAATATTTACAACTGTGATAATTTTGTAGATATTTTTCATGTTTCATGTCTACACTATTTTTCCGGCCGTCATATATTAATTGGTGTACCACGGATCGGTAAATTTCTGCGAAACATTTTGACGAATATCTGAAGTTTAAGGAGACACACAGGCCTAAAACTTGGAGAAGTGTCTTATTTATCTTCCATAATATTTGCATGACAGACATAACAATCTATTGTTGAACGCAACACGTTTGTGAAATTTGCAATGCGTTGTTCAACGCGTTGATGAACGTTGCCAAGGCATTGCCAAACGTTGCCAACGCATTCGAAAAAATTCCAGCGCGTTGGAAAGCGTTTCCAACGGGTTGAAATACGTTGTAATGCGTTGTCAATGCATTTTTTCAACGCATTTTCAATGCATTTTCGACTTATCTCTTATGCCGGGTTTTCTCAAATAGGGTCACATTTGACTTGTTTTGTTGGTGAACATTGACCTTGCAAGTCTGACTTTTCAGCTCTTCTTACTCTTCCAAGTAGACCGCGTCACCCACTAATTTTTTTGCCGCCTTCAGAGTAATGTTTTTGATGCCGCAAGTTTGTTTCAAACCAATCATGTGGTACATTGAAATGCACCACATAAAGACATTTTTCTTGTGTGTTGCATCATGACTTTTTCGTATTAAGTGTTGTTCATTCATGACATGTTTACCTTCAAGAGGAAAGCTTACCGTGGTTTTTGTCTGCCATAGAAGTGTCAGCATGACCGCTGTTTATCAGTTCAAGATAAAATATGATCAGGACAAATTCAGAGTGTTTTTTTAGATGCAAAACGCCTGGCAAGCTTTCCTCTTGAAGATAAACATGTTGTGAATGAACATCACATAGTATGAAAAAGTCACGACGCCGCACAGAAAAATGTCCTCATGTGATGCATTTCAATGTATCGCGTGATTGATTTGAAACAAACTCGTGGCATAAAAAGTATTACTCTGAAGACGGCCAAAAAATTCGTTGGTGTCGGAGTCTACTGGGAAGAGTAATATTTCCTTGGGTTAAGTTTGGTGTGCTAGTTGTGTCTTTCTTGGTTCATGTAGGTATGATGACTACCGTCGAGACTATCGCGGATACGACTACGGACCTCCAAGACGGGGTCCATATGAGCGACCCCCACCTCGAGGTTTTTATGACCCCTATATGGACCGACGCCCTGCTCCTAGCAGAGACTATTATGCCTATGGTGGCTATTCATACAGAAGCCGAAGTCCTGGAAGATCTCCCCCTAGGTATATATTTTCTGAAAACAAGTGACTTTTTCATTTGTAAGCTACTTATATGTACAGTTGGACTTGTATCTACCTTGAGACAATTGTGTGACCTTCAGGACCCAACCACATTTGACAAATGTTTTTTTTATTTTGCAAAACTATCTGTCACCAGCAGGTTTGGACACTTAATTTTGAGAGCACTCGCCATTTGGGCGACTACTGACTCTCAAAATGCACTCGCCCGGACCAGTTTTCACTTGCCCGAAAGTTTGCAATTTAAATAATTTCTTGGTGACAAAAATTGCACTCGCCAAACGGGGGAGTGATCGAGAATTTGCACTCGCCCGACACTTTTGACACTTGCCTGGGCGAGCGGGCGAGTGCTAATGTCCAACACTGACCAGTTGCATGTTACAAGATTGTGTAGTGATTTTAAGGCCTACTAAATTCTACAAAGCTTCAGCAAACATCACCAGTGCCATTGCTTTGCCTTGTTGCAAGGGTTAAAACAAGATGTGTCAACTAATTTTAGAAAAAAACTTTATGAGGTTGTGTTAAAGAAGGAAAGAAACAGAAAGTGTTCAATTGTGTATGTGATGCAAATGATTTGTGGATTTTCAAGTTCAGACACTCTAAACTGAAATTAAAAATTGATGCAGGAGGTATTTTTTGTCATGATTTTTGGTAAACCTATACAAATGTTGTGAGCCTAGTGCCTGAAGTACTCTTTACAAACCAGTTAAATTTTTCCCTCAGGTATACTGGAGCTTATGAAGGCTACCCAGCTCCTCGTGATGGATATGGAGGTCGCAGGTATGAAGTTTTTTTTTTACCTTCAAACTATCATTGCCAATTCCCTTCAGGTGATTTCTCCTGTATCAATGATAAGATCAACAAATTCCAGAACATTTGAAGTTACGTCTTCAATAGAAGCTGCACTGGTAGCTTATATATTGGTTTTATTGATGAGGCAGGGTAAATCACCATTAGGAAGTATTCAGTTGTCCAAATTTCCCTCGTATTCAGTGTGAAAAGAATTGTAGTAATTGAATTAAACAAGACATTTGCCTTCGACATAACTTTTTGGAAACCGTTTATTGCTCCAGCTGCAATTGAACCAACATCCTTAAATGTAATATAGACTCTGTGATCCATTTAGTAGATTTTCCATTAGGTTTCTTTTTTTTCTTAGGTATTAAGCGTCTGGAATACCCGAGCCGTTGACAGACCGAGTAACTTTCGTTGTGCGGTCGGTTTTGCAGTTCCTGTATGTCTTGCCGAACGTCTCATGGTGGATCGTGCGGATGAAACTATCATTTTTATGTTACATTTTGCAAATGACGCAATCGTGACTTTTTCTTGTAATACAACTTTTTATAGACGGTTTTCTTTTTTAATTAATGTAAAGTTAAATTGACTTTCTGGATCTGAACTGTAAGACTCCTAAGTTAAGACTGTTTGATTGCTTTTAGAGATGAAATTGTTGGGATTTTTTTGGATTTGGACTTTTAGCTTTTTTGTAAGAGTAAGCACATGATAGTAATTGTGAATCATAAGCTGTTGTAGATGATTATTTACCAACATGGCATGTGTATATTGTAGAATGGCAGACAAAAATGTTTTGGAGGAAATAAAACCTCGTTAAATGTCTCTAATTTTAAGTCTCTTCACTGAAAGTTTGATCTCTGAGTAAACACTGTTTATCCATTGTGGATACTCATGACGTGTACCATCTAGCAAAAGACTTGTAGACCGTGGATGCTGAAAGTTCCATCGCTGGTGAACTCCATGTAGAATTATTCTGCAGTGTATTTGTCCGATGGATATCAGTTGTGCGTGGCGTTCCAGTAACCGTCGTGACAGAATAGCAAATCTTCGCAGGCTGACCGGCACTTTTCATTTTCGTCGTTGATAGTGTGAGTAATCGTGTTCTCGAAAGGAATGACTTGTTAATAGATCAACGTGTTCATCTCGTATATTCTTTTCGTGATTCGTGCTCGGAATGTTCTAAGCTAAGGAATATTTTCTCAAAGTAATAAGTTTTTGCTCCTTGCCTTGTTAATCAGTTACCTTTGTTAAGTCTTCCTTGTTGCTGTTGAGTAATGTGCTATCCTTTTTGTGGTGATTCAAGCATAAAATTCTTTTCCCTTCAGGTAGTTTATTGGAAAACTGTTGACAGAGTAAGGAAATACTGTGTTGTCCAGCCAGCACCAAGTGTGGCACCGATGTCATTATTTTGGCATGATTCAGGTTAAGTGTTATTTCTCTTGTAAGTAAGGAAGCAATGATGAAAAAGTCCTGAGAAAAGGGATGTTTCCACCTTTTACTGATTTAATAAACCTACTAATCTTTGTTTTTCTTTTTTACATTCTGCAGGTGCTACAGTTGTCATGATTCAGTCTGTTCTCTGATGGAGACTTGATATTGACCATGAATTGATGTTGAAACGAAAAACTTCCTTGCAATATTCCATCCCTGCAATGCAAAAAGCATGTCAAATGTATTTCATGCTGGTTAGGCCAAAAATGTCTACTGCAGGTTTCAAGATCATTGGCACTTTTCCAGATTTTCTTGTACAGCTAAGATAATACAGTCTGAAATACCTTTATGACCGCCACTTTAGTTCCTTCTCTGCTTCCCCAAAAGCGAGTCCCTAACTACCACCATTGTGAAACTGATGAAACCACCTTTGGGAAATTCTCTTGTTTCAGACTTTTTTACGATTCTGAGAATTCAAAGTTATATGTTCTCACTCAAACATTTAGTTATAAAAACGAGCGGATAAAATAAGAATGACGTTTCGTTTTGATGTTTCGACTTGGGCAGTCAAGTAGTTTTTGTTGATTAAAAGTTCATGATGATTTAGTGCTGTGACTGAGCTAGAAAGACGTTTGCTCAACACTCTGGTAAGCAACTAGGCTATTGTCGCAATGTGTGATTGTTTATGAGAGCTTGACCTCGTTACTGACAAACTCTATTTTGAAATTTCCAAGGTGGTTTCATGTTACACAGGAATGGGTCGTCTGGATGCTGATACCCATACTATTTTATTCAAGCAGCTATACAGAGTAGTCCAGTTCACTGCACCTGTTGCAAAATATTTATTTTTAAATCTCTTGCTGTTGTTTGTACCCATCCCACCTACTGATTATGCCCCCCCCCCCACATTACACACACACACACACACCACACAAACACACCCTGAAGGAAAAGTAGTGAGATTATTATTTTGTACCCAGTCATTTGTATCCAATCAGGACAACAGTTCACATGTCTGCAAAGTCGGGCTTTCTTGCCTTGCTGGTCTTTTTATAGTAAGATTGTTCTAGGAGTAGCTTTTGCTAAAAAAGTGTATGTTAAGTGAAAGCAAAATTAATAAACTTTGTTAAACTTAGGCTTTACTGTTTTGCAGCTTGTCTAATATTTGTTGACCTGTATAGTTAGGGCACAAAGGGGACAGAGCAAGTGATTATTTTTAGTTGGCATCATTCTCGTCCCTAGAGCCGACGATCCTTCTGGCCTGTAGCAAGAAATCGAGAGCTCTGGGAGCAACCATTTCAGGCATGCGCCGTAGATGCAGACTGCGCGAGACTTAACAAAGGTACTGATTAACAAGGCAAGGAGCAAAAACTTATTACTTTGAGAAAATATTCCTTAGCTTAGAACATTCCGAGCACGAATCACGAAAGAATATACGAGATGAACACGTTGATCTATTAACAAGTCATTCCTTCGAGAACACGATTACTCACACTATCAACGACGAAAATGAAAAGTGCCGGTCAGCCTGCGAAGATTTGCTATTCTGTCACGACGGTTACTGGAACGCCACGCACAACTGATATCCATCGGACAAATACACTGCAGAATAATTCTACATGGAGTTCACCAGCGATGGAACTTTCAGCATCCACGGTCTACAAGTCTTTTGCTAGATGGTACACGTCATGAGTATCCACAATGGATAAACAGTGTTTACTCAGAGATCAAACTTTCAGTGAAGAGACTTAAAATTAGAGACATTTAACGAGGTTTTATTTCCTCCAAAACATTTTTGTCTGCCATTCTACAATATACACATGCCATGTTGGTAAATAATCATCTACAACAGCTTATGATTCACAATTACTATCATGTGCTTACTCTTACAAAAAAGCTAAAAGTCCAAATCCAAAAAATCCCAACAATTTCATCTCTAAAAGCAATCAAACAGTCTTAACTTAGGAGTCTTACAGTTCAGATCCAGAAAGTCAATTTAACTTTACATTAATTAAAAAAGAAAACCGTCTATAAAAAGTTGTATTACAAGAAAAAGTCACGATTGCGTCATTTGCAAAATGTAACATAAAAATGATAGTTTCATCCGCA
>JAHPZR010026512.1:0-5000 GCA_019787425.1 Platygyra sinensis
ACACTAATTTTATTTTCACAAACGGTTACAGATTCGCTGAAATTACATAACAGAAACAGTCTACACATTATAATCTACATACTATAATACAATCTAACCAACAAATCTACAGTACACTACTTGCAGCTTTGAGTTAAAAGGTTGAGTTACATTAATATGCCATATTTACATACATTTCCTTTGTTGTTTAAAATTTCCTATTGTTACTGAATGCTGTTCCATATTGTTATCTAACACACTACAAAATCCGATTACATATTTGGACAAGCATAGATAGGTCACTATGTCGGTAATATCACTGATAAGGTCACGTAGTTTGAGTTTTGCAAATTTTTGCGCTCTTAACTCCTTAAAGGTGGCCAAGGAGAGGTTTCCATTTTTCAGGCTGGAGGTTGAGTCCGTTTGTTTCGATTTCATAAGTCTTTTTCAAAAGGCGCAAATATTGTGAAAGGTTGGGAATTTCATCTCTCAACTTGCACTTCCAAATATAGTATCTGCTCATGAGACAGGAGAAATTTATTTGCAGTTTTGTATTTGAACTGTCTGGTTTCAGCCCCAAAGCAGTGGTCATGGCAAGATGATTACCCTTCTGAATTAAAGAGGATGATTGTAGCAATTGAAAAAAAGTTCCCCAAAAATGAGAGGTCACCTTGCATTGCCAGAAAATGTGGAGCAAAGTGTCAGTTTCTTCCTTACAAACGGTGCAAAGATCAGTATCTTTAATTGCAATCTTATACAAAAAGGAATTTGTGGGCAGACGTCTACGGAGAAATTTAAATTGGAAAATAATAATTTGGTACTTTTTGTGCATGTTCTCGTAAGCTGAAATGCCTTTTTCCAATCTATTTTTTCCTCACTGAGGTCGCAATCTCTGTACCATTTTGTTTGGGAAGCTCTCGGTTTTTCACTCTTTGTTGCAACGAGATTTCTATACGTTAAATTGCTAGGCCTCTTCGTTTTTTGGAAATCTTTAGTGAAAGATTCAACCTCAACAGTCTCCAGACTGTCGCTATTTTCCTTGAATCTCTCCCTTATTGTCTTTACCGCTGCAATAATCCCAAATCAGCAGTATTTCGTTGATGAATATATCAGAAGTTTGAAAGTGGTTTTTCGTATCTTTTTTGTCTCGGTTACCCAAAAACACACCTTCCCCCCCCCCCCCCCCCCCCCCCCCCCCCCCCCCCCTCCCGAATCTGCCGAGTTCTAGGTCAAAAAAAGGTTTCCATTTTCCCATGTTTGTTTTACCAAGATATTTTTTGATCCAGATAGTTTTTAAAGATTTGTTGAATGAGAAAAGATCAGTCATTTTAAGCCCACCATCGCTGTACTCGTTAATTATAACGTTTCTTTTAATCTTGTCGGGTTTCCCGTCCCATAGGAAATGATAGAAAGCTTCGTTCAATTCTTTGATAGCTTAGTAGTTTGTTTGCAAAGGAGAAAACACATTAACCAGCTGGGAGGCGACTAGGCTTTTTAATATAGTGATTTTTCCAAGTAAGCTTAATCTTCGATACTGCCAGTTTTTAAGTACGTTCTGAACTTTTTCGGTTTTTTCGTCGAAACTCAAAATCATTGTTAGTTCAGGGTCTATTGAGAGCCAAACTCCTAGTGTTTTAATTTTGAGCTCTTGCCATTTGAAATCTTTTTCTGGACACAAGAGTATAATAGATACTATATAGAGTCGATATTTCATTTTTTGCAGGTGGTGGTGGTGGTGGGTTTTACTCCAGTGGAAGAAGTGGAACGAATTTTAATGGTACCATAGCAATAGGTGGAGAAGGAGGTAAGGGATTTCTTCAGGGAGGAGTGGGTGGAAGAGCCCGGCGTAACAATGTTGATGGAGGATTTGGTGGCGGTGCGGGTGCACCTGGATCGGGAGGAGCTGCTGGTGGAGCTGGAGGGTTCTCTGGTGGAGGCAGTGGAGATGATCAACCTGACTCTTGTGGGGGAGGAGGAGGATCTTATAACGCGGGCACAGATCAGCAAAATACATGCTGTTTTAAAACATCTGGCCATGGTCATGTGACCATTACTTTACTGTTTAATAGCCCATTTCACGGTTAATTTTTCTCATTTGCATTACAATGTAATCCAACGTGGATGCGAGGCAATTTCGGGCTAAAACTGCAAAATAGCCCGAAATTGCCTCACATACGTGCTAGAATTCATTGTAATGCAAATGAGAAAAGCTGACCGTACGTGAAAAGGGCTATTGAACTTCATTTTAGCACGACACGTGGAGATATTGTTAATTATTAATTACCCCAGATCTAGATGGAAACGCTTACATTCCTCCTTTAATTTAACAAACCAAGAGAAAGTCGACGTCAGTTGCTAGGCCTTAGTATGGCATTTTAAATAGATTGGTGCCAATGAAATTGGATTGACTAAATGTCAACCTTTTCCCTGGTTTGATGTATTACAAGTTTCATAAAGCATCTAGTTTTCCTTCATACCGTATTACCGTATTCATGATATGGAGGAGTCCTCCATTAAGAACAATTTACGTCGCATATGTTTAGCACAGTGGCTTTAATTATTATACAATTATTACTTCACAGTTCCTTATTCACTAACGTTAATCATTGTAAGAACACTAACCTTTCATTATTCGTAACAACGAAACTAACCTGCCTTTAGTAAGATTCCTGAAATATCGAATCATTGTGAACTTTCAAGCTCTCGGTTCTCAAACACAATGAGTGCGGATGGAACAGTCTGACTGCTGGATAACACAACTTGCAGAGTGATTATATTACTTTACTTAATCTAGTTTTTCGAAACTCTGATTTAAAAAGCTATATTTTTCTGACAATAGAGTCTATTGATACAATGTAAACATTCGCCCTAAAGTACCAACATTTGAGGCCTTATTCGTTACACAGTCTGCTTTGTTTACTATATGTGCATAAAAGAAACTACTGATTCCATGTAACTTGATCGTCCGCTTTGTGTGAAACGACTCTAAACTTACCTTACAAACGTTTTTTAACCATCCGAAACGGTAACGGCTAAACCAAAGTAGCGGCTCCGTTTGTCTGCTAAATGCACTCACTTATTCCGTCTCGCATTTTTATCATAGTTGTTTCTATTATTGTAAGTTTTACTTTTAATTGAAATTTTAGCTTTTTAAATCATTGTAAGTTTGCTTTTAATTGTAATTTTAGCTTTTTAACCTTTTTATTCCGTTTTTACTCTTGTCATGCGCATTTGAACATTTTATGGAATTTGCGCATTATAAATGTTATTATTATTATTATTATTATTATTATTATTATTATTATTATTATTATTATTATTATTATTATTATTATTATTATTATTATTATTATTATTAAATGCGAAAGTGTACTTGGTATTTACTTTCAGAATTCTACGGTAGTAGGGATAACTGGTTTTGACCGGAAAGAAGATTTCTACAACCGGGAAAAACTAAAACTATCTTGTTACTAGGACGTCGTCCTTTAAGACATCAACAATACTAAGGACCTAAATACAGCAGTCAGGTTTTAATCCAATAATGTATTCAGAGAAAAGCAACAACAACAATAGTAATAATAATCATAATCATAATCATAATCATAAGTAATAGTAATTGGACCGGGTAGGAGTACAATTCAGGGAGTAATCACTTGAGTAATTTCAAAATCAGACGAGCACGAAGCGCGAGGTCGTTTTGAGACTATGAGCAAGATTATTCCCTGAATTGTACGACACGAGGTACAATTACTAATTAATCGTATCTATAACAAATTTCGGAATAAAAATGTCTTTTGAGAATTTCTTTTGAGCGAAAACATCAGTGGCGCTTTTAGTAAGTTTTGAAAACTATAGAAAACATCGCGAAGGAAGACATTAAAGCGCGCATAATTGACATGAAAATCACGTAAGTATCCAATTACAAAAGTTCAAATAGAACACCTGTAATTAGACACGCACGTGATCACTCGCCGATTACCCGACAAATAGGCGCGCGGAGAACCAATGATGATCGAGAAATTTGTTATAGATACGATTATAATCATAATTTATTAAGCGCTCGTTTTCAAAGCTCAATGGTGCTTTACAGTGTTTCTTACTGTAAACGACGGATTCCGTTAGCCAAAAAGTACGTAAAAACCAAGCAAATGAGCTACAATGCAAATCTATCCAGTCCAAAACCACAATTCTAAGCGAATGAATAACCTTTATTAAAAAAGTACTAAGTAAAAATCATCTCATACAAAAAGCTTCGACTTCGGATAACGGAATTTGTCGTTTACAATTTTTAACCAATAAAGGTACAAAATCAGCTAAACACAAGTCTGTTACAAGTGGTATTTACAGTTAAGATTTAACAAACAACCACTAAAAACGAAAGCAACAGGTACCAGCTAAGTTCATCAGAAACAACATCTACCTCGGGTTTTCTAGTTTTA
The DNA here is from genome assembly GCA_019787425.1 of Platygyra sinensis. NCBI lineage: Eukaryota > Metazoa > Cnidaria > Anthozoa > Scleractinia > Merulinidae > Platygyra > Platygyra sinensis. Next base: position 4,419 of record JAHPZR010026512.1, read on the forward strand.
AACAGCGTACAATCACATCTTCCAGCCACCGAGTGACATCCTCCAATACCAACATGGCTGCCACGTATCAAGACATTTGAATTACATATTTCGTTCTAAAGTGTAGGAAGCAAAGTGAAGTTAAGAGAGTTCATTCCCCATATAACCCTTATACCAAGGTAATCCCTCTCAAGTTATTTTGAGACCACTCCTGGCTTCAGAAATCCCACAAGGGTTCAGACGTGACGTGCAATCCACCGTAAGAAAAAAGATGGCCGCTGTACATTTTACCACAATACCTTGCGAACCAAACTAAGCCCACTGAGCATGTAGAAAGATATGCAGTCGTTCCTATACTAACATCATTGCTCTTGTCGAGTCTGAATGACTTACAATTTTCCTGTGTTTTTATACGCTCTTTTTAAGTTTCCGTGCGCAAAATATTATGGTAAATGTACCAGTCGCCTCTTTTTCCCTTACGGTGGATTAACTCATGTCATTATCCAAAGTGGCTTTGCATGCATTTTCATCCTTAACGAAAATATCTAAGCACTGCGCATGGTAAACTTGTCCCGGGAGGACTAAGAAATTACTGAAAATTTA
>JAHPZR010026512.1:12500-25280 GCA_019787425.1 Platygyra sinensis
TGAAAACACAACGAATAAAAATAACCAAATGGGTGAAGAAAGTTTGTGATGGGCGTGAAGTCGCCCCTTTGGATGCGTATTATAATGCACTACACATCAAGCCACTGTAAGGTAGAAAGGTGGGTAAAAGTCTGCATAAGAGCCATCCTGTCCATCAGGCCGAAGCTTATCCCGGGTTCTGTGGCATAAAGCGACTAAAAGTATTTCTACTTCCCCCTGGATGGGATGCTAGTTCATCACAGGGTTACTCCCAGCATTAAATTCGCCAACACCCATTTGAACACAGGTGGAGAGAGGTTCTGAGAGACTAAAGCGTCTTGCCCAAGAACACAACACAATGTCCCCGGCTCGATCCGGAGGCGAGCGCACCTACAAAGAGGCCTCTGCGCCTCAACGATCAAGCTACTGTGTTACTCACAAACAATCGAAAAGTGCAAACATTCAAAAAATGCAACGTTACAATACCTTGACAGCTCTTCCTGTCTCTGTTCAACATGAATCCTGAGTGACACTCACATCTGAAGCTTCCCTCAGTATTGACACATACCTGCTGGCAATCATGACTACGGGCGCCGCACTCGTCAAGATCTAAACGTAAGAGAGAATTTAAACAAATACACTTTGTTAAATGTGTTTTGCAAACAAAGGAGATGATATTAAATTTTAACGCGTTGAGCGACATTTTGCAATTCAGGATACTTTCATTTACAAATGTGGATTTTCAGATTTTCTTTATGGTTTTTTTAAAAGATATCTTAGAGCTTTTTGTTTTTTTCAAACTATTGGAGTTTAACCGGTTTTCCCTCCTCCGAGATTAACATCTGTAAAACCAGCAAGTGCTAAAGACACGCTCTGAAAGGAGCTTGTCTGGTTCACACCAAACTTTCGTTTTACCGGCTCCTTACCCGTCATGCTAAGAGTTGCTGCGGCCGTAGCACTCCCCGCAGGATTCGACGCAACGCAACGATACATGCCTTGGTCCGTAAAATTCACGTGACCAATTACCAAGGAACCACTGGGTAAGAATCTCTCCGCAGAAGGTATGGGTTGGTCACCGTTTGGTCCTACTGCCCACGCGATGTGAGGTGCTGGATGACCTCTTGCCTTGCAGTGAAAGATCCCAGATTCGCCCTGAGTTACTGTTAAATATTTAGGGGCTTGGGTAATTGTTGTGGGAACTGGTGGAATACCAAACAGGGAAAACTATTCAATAAGAATGATCTCTGATCAATTTCCACTGATTAATAGTGGCTTATAATGAGCAGTGACCGATGTTATGCGTTGCAATTCCACAGTTCCGTCACCAGATGGTTTGCATGAAGCTTTGTTTCAGGGATGTATTTTTGCATTATCTGCTAAATCTATGCACCTCCTTAAACTCGATGTTTCAGATCAACACTATTCCCTGGCTGATAGCTTATGTATGGTGTATTGATTCTGTAAAGAGAAAATGAAAATTAATCCCGGCGTGAATACCACTTACTTTCTAGACCTGCTACAGCTGGATGATCTTGATTTTTCTTAGACCCCACCTCTGTGACAACTGAAAAAGATAAATATGAAATAAATGCAACACACAGAAACAAGTACATAACAATTACAACCGAGTTAATATATGAATATTCAGTAGGATTGAGCAAAAAATTCATGCGATGCGTGACACTGTCGAAAAGTCGTATTTAAGGCTAAAATACTTTTAAAAGTGTCAAATTTGGTCAATTAACCTAGGTTACTTGACCAAATTTGACACTTTTCAAAGCATTTTAGTTTAGCCTAATATATGAATGTGTAAACCACTCTCTAAAGGATGCAAAAATTGCATCTACTCGGTAAAAAATTCTAATCAAGATGGGATTTGACCCAGATGTTATGGGTTGTTGGTTGGTCGGATTTTTGATATGCTTTAGTTATGAGTTCATACATATATGTGCCAAGCCATCATTTAGCTGTGTGTTGCAGCGGTACAGCATCCGGATAGATCGTGGAGAGTTGGGGATTGAATTAAATCTCATGTGGAACCCGGATTTTGTTCCGAGTTGATGCTATTACTACATTTAATAGGGGACACTGGAGCTATTAGTTGCTGAGCATCTAAACAAAGCAATTAATGTTATACGACATCCAGGAACTTATTGATAAAAAAAATTCCCAAAGCAGTGCACCTAAGAATCAGTTTAATCAGGATTTGATATCTTGTGCAGAAAGTTACGAAAGGAGAAACGGGTGGCCATTAAGAGAAAACCAAGAGAGTTCTACGCCAGTTATGTACTAGATGAGTGACTAACTGATCTGTCTTCTCACCTATACAATGTAGCTTATCAGCTTGGAGTTGATAACCTTCTTTACATGAATATATATATAACTGCCAGGAGTGTTATGGCAAAAGTGAGAACAGCTGTGGACTTCCATAGTGCACTCATCAAGATCTAAACAAATAAATGGACAAAAAGAAAACCACAAATAAGTTTCATCAATTTAAATATCGGCTTTGGTACGTTTCGCGACGACTAGACTATAGAATAACACTAAACAGACGTAGATGTAAATCAAGAAAACCTCAAAAAACGGAATCTTAATCAAAATGATATTATCAAGAACTAGACACCCAACAAAAGTGTTATCAGCCCCGATGTCTAGTCCAGAGGGTTCTCTTACAAGCAATTACCTTTGATTCTTATTCAAAAACGAATCCACTGCGGCATTCACACCGGTAGCTACCGTCATTATTAATGCAGTCATGTTCACAGCCATGCGTGTCGTCAGTACATTCGTCAACGTCTAAGCAAAGAAGAGGAAAGCGTGAATAATAAGTCACGTCAATAAAATAACTGTGATTCTCAGTTTTGAACCTGGGATCTTGCGTTAAATAGCCCGCCTGCAGAGACGTCTAGTATTTTCTTTCTTGGCTTCCGAAATCCCACAAGGGTTCAGATGTGACGAGCAATTTACTCACGTCAATATTCAAAGTGGCTTTGCATGTATTTTCATCCTCTACGAAAATATCTAAGCACTGCGCATGGTAAACTTGTCACGGGAGGACTGAGAAATTACTGAAACCCCCACTCAGTCCCTTAAAAAAGCTCTGTGTGGACAGTCAATATACCAATTTTATTTCAAAATTCAAGATCAGCCTAAAACAACAGACCTCAGTACGACGCTACAACAACAACAACAACAACAACATCTTTATTTCTTGCATTAAACAACAACAACATCTTTATTTCTTGCATTAAAAATACACTGGTATCACACCACTGGTATCACACCACTGGTATCACACCACTGGTATCACACCACTGGTATCACACCACTTGTATCACACCACTGGTATCACGCCACTGGTATCACACCACTGGTATCACGCCACTGGTATCACACCACTGGTATCACACCACTGGTATCACACCACTGGTATCACGCCACTGGTATCACGCCACTGGTATCACGCCACTGGTATCACACCACTGGTATCACACCACTGGTATCACACCACTGGTATCACACCACTGGTATCACACCACTGGTATCACGCTCTGTGGAATAAATAAAGAGTTTTGGGGGTTTATTCCCCAAAGCCTCGTGCTGAGGTTGATTGTTATAGGCTGAATATTAAAACATGTATATCAAAATTGGTCATTTTATTGGTAGAGGTATGTATGCGTGTGGTAGTAAGAAGCTTTAGATACCCCTTACCCATTCCCCCCCCCCCCCCCCCCCCACAAAAAAAAGAAAAAACCTGGAGTACCTAGCAGCACATTTATGTATACCCAGGAACTTAAGAGAAATGAAAAAAAAAACACAAAACAAGCAGACAAACAAAAGAAAACAGTTGATAAATTAAGTAAAGTAAAGCAAAAGCCTTTGTTGTTTGAAATGAAATTTTATTAAAAAGATTTTAATTTAGCTAGAAAAATGAATACAAACATTTATTATACAAACAAATATTTTCTTTACAGAAGTTCAGATTTCCGTTCGAGTTCATTCGTTACTGAGTTATCACCGACAACATGGTAAAAAAAAAACCGTCACAGCAAGTTTTATAAAAAGGCCAGAACATGTTACTCCATCCAGGCGAACAAAGATTTCTTTTCCCCTATCAAAGAACAACAATAAAACTTGGTTAGCTCATGCTTCAAGTTTTGCCATGAATTCGTTCATTACTTATCCGAAAATTGTGTTTATCAAAATGCACAGAACTATGCTCACTATAACGTCTTATGAAATCTTTATGTTGCCTTTCCAAACCTCCGCCAGCCAAAAGCCAACGTAGCCATGGTAACAGAAACAAAAAACAGACCAACACAGCTGTTGCTTTTTGATTGGCTTTGGAAACCAACAAAAGTGATCCTGAAAGTTGTCAAAATTTAAACACATCTTTTGCGACAAGCTGCTGGACAACGTGATTTTATATCAAACATTTTAAAAGAGAAATTAATCTTTTACAGCTTTAAAAAATTAAATGTCCATTTTCTTTACCTCTAGCATGTCACTGCCTCTTAAGCGTGTTCTCCTGTAACGTATTACGCATATCACAGTGACAATTACGATCAATACGCTCACGGACGCAATCGCCACGAACGCTCCCATACCAGCTTAAAGCGTAGTCGGTTTGGAGCTGTCTAACATGACGTGGCGATCTGAAAGAGAGGAAATATCTTTAGGCAATGGCATAAACATTGTGTCTCTTGTTGTGAAAATTTAAAACTCGTGATCACTGTACTCAAAGGAAATCCCCGTGCAGATTGACGGTAAAGAAAGTCTACGAAAGTTAAGGGAACTTACCCACGCATGCTTTGTTGTCTCTTTTCAGCCAGTAGCCCCCATATTTACTACTACTTTTATCGACATAAATAACATCATGCCTTGGCTTGATGTTTGTTTATTTTCAGGTTTCCTTCAATTTAAAAGTAATTTTGTCCATGGTCAAAATAACGTAAACTACCGAGACTGTGATCCTTAAAATTATCAAAGCTCATAAACAATAGAAATGGAATAAAATCTCATGCCAAGACGCCACAGAGAAACTAAAACGTCACTTAATTTTGCTGCGTGCTGTTTTCCTTCATTATTCCTTCACGCCATCAGAGGCAGGTGAGAAAAAAAGTAGAGCTTTTTCCAATTTACAAAGTTAAATATGTTCTCTATGTTAACTGACGGGTGGAGAGGAATTATCCTTTAAATCAATAGTAAAGAGGGACACCGTAATGTCACACGTTGGTTATTGAGTTAAACTAAAAGTCCAGCAATAATATGTGGATCACTAACTGATGATCTTCATTGTATCCTGGAACTGAAATAAAACATGCTGATAAATATGAAAGAAAACTTCCTTTGACGTTATAAGATGTATCTCATAAATTACGTAAACATGATAATTACAGGTAAAAGCAAGAAACCTTTGTTATTATAATCTACATTCCTTTAATAAATGCAAGAAAGAATACGCAAAATAAATAATAACGAACGCCTTAAAAATGCACTTGATACATGCAAGAGAGGATGACACAAGCAAAAGAATGAAACTGGCTTTAAGGTTACTTACTAGCAAGTACGACTTTGTTGTTTCACCGACAGTCAGCATGCAACGAGTCATTTGTCAAAGTGTCATGAATAATTGACAACTGTCTGAAGAGAAAGGCTTAACTTAGGACAAAATTAAACAATAACTCCGCCCAAAATATGAATAAGATATAAGCACAGCAATTAGAGTTGAAGCTAAGCATCTCGCACCTTGGCGATTCTCGGAACACGGAGCAGAGCTCTACAAATTAGCGATTTGACGGTCCCAACAAACCTCAAAGGAGCGATGAGTTTTCTTTTCCCTTCGCTTCCTCTTCTGTTTGTATTTGTTCTATGGGGAGGCTGGCTTCACTACGCCAGAGCTGCTGAGCACGTTGGTAAGTAAACATATTCCTATTTCCAAAAACTAGCCGGTGATAGTAACAAGAAATTTTTTGCAAAAGAGACCCCTTTCCAGTCAAAGAGAAGAGGGTCTGCTAAATTTATCTCGAATCTAACTTTTTCGAGCGCAGCAAAATACAACAAAATACAATTTGTGTATACTAATTACACATTATAGCCCCTATCGCCATCTCGACAGGTACGTCACTCAGATCAGAAATTAGAATGTTTGTAAGTGCAAGATCCCGAAAAATAATACAATATGCAAATAAATGTGGGAAGAGTTAAACATGCGATTGGAAGTATCTCTAAAAAATTGTCTAATGTAATCATATGTCTAGTACGCTATTCATAAATTTTCCCGCATTTTATGACAGAGAAACATATTTGCCATCAGATTCACATACAAACACTGTAATTCCTGTCGCATGTTGACCTCCATCAAGATTGTTTCCAAAACCGTGAAAAATTCTATCACGTTTTTGGTTTTGTTTTTCATACACTCAAATTCTTACTAAGACTGTCTTACTTATTATTTTTAGGTTTCTGCCGTCGTCTTAAATTCTCTACCAAGATTGTTGGATCGTCTCTTCAATTTCACGCGATAAAAAAATTTAATCTTTCTACTAACGTGGGACCATCAGTGCATAGTGCTTGTACTCATCGATGTATAATGGACCCCGTGTGTGTATCCGTCAACATCGGCCCACCAACTGGCGAGAAGTTTATCTGCGAGCTAAGCGATTCAGACCACATGAAACACCCTGCAGATCTTAAAAAGCGGGAAGGCTTTCTGTACATTGGCACTGAGGTAAACATTTTCTCTGAGTAGAAGATATATTTTTCCATGATTTATAAATTCAGATCGAACAAAAACAAAAGAACAACAACAAAATGAAACTGAAGAGGTTTATTTTCTTCTCATCAGAACCCGTGCTTCAGTAACCCATGTCTTCATGATTCAATTTGCCTCAACGGATATACCGACAAACAGTATCTCTGTCAATGCCGAGCTGGTTACACGGGAGAACAATGCGAAGAAGGTGTGGCTAAAAAGGCTTTCCTAATACACGTAATATCACACTCTTGCTAATTTAATTGCTACCAAATTTAGTAAGACTGTACTGTTTAATAACGATTAGTGACATAACTTCTTTGCAAGACGTTTAAAATACCGAATAGTAAAAATGAAAAGGTTTGGAGTTTAGTTTCAGGCCAGTCTCTGTGAAAAGTAATCTATAAACAGTAAGCTGATCCTAACGGCAAGTAAGAGTAAAATATATATTATATTACGCTTTATTTTATATCTTAATTCTGTTTCTTACTCTACTCCTTGCCGTTAGGGTCACTGCTTACTGTTTATCAATTAGTCTTCAATTGTAGCTGAGTGAGTGAGTGCGTGCGTGCGTGAGTGCGTGCGTGCGTGAGTGCGTGCGTGCGTGAGTGCGTGCGTGCGTGAGTGCGTGCGTGCGTGAGTGCGTGCGTGCGTGAGTGCGTGCGTGCGTGAGTGCGTGCGTGCGTGCGTGCGTGCGTGAGTGCGTGCGTGCGTGCGTGAGTGCGTGCGTGCGTGCGTGAGTGCGTGCGTGCGTGCGTGAGTGAGTGAGTGAGTGAGTGAGTGAGTGAGTGAGTGAGTGAGTGAGTGAGTGAGTGAGTGAGTGAGTGAGTAGATACATTATTTACACTTGGGTTTTAGAGTATCTTTATCGTAGCTAATATCTCCGAGCATTTCCCGCCCCAACCCTCAGTATAACAACAAAGGCCAGACCACAACACCAGGAACTTCATGCCCAACTCTTTACGATAAGCGCGTGGGTTCTTTTATGTCCCCTGCTAACTATAACATTGAAAATGCAGGAGACGGTGCCTACGGTTTATAGTCCTTAATCGAGAAGACCTGAACGTGTAACCATTTGCAGAGTATAATTACAAAGGCATTACGTTCTCCTTAGTTATTTTAAGACTATGATTGTTGGTCCGGTCTGACCTCGACCTCCCGCACGGCAGTCCGGCGCTCCACAGACTAGGCTAACCAGGCGGCTGGTAACTGTTATTTTCTTTTTCACTTATTTCTGAGTATTTTTATTGTTTAATGATGATAGATTTCATGAAAATAATAAAATGCAGCGAGCAATGAAGTTCAAGCATAACAGTTCATTTACCTTGTTTTGTTAGATATCGACGAGTGTGCCATTAAAACAGACACCTGCAGTGTCCATGAGATCTGCAATAACACCGAAGGCTCCTTCAACTGCAGTTGCAAGGATAGGCTTGCAGGAAACAACTTTATTGGTAATCCTAAATATTTTAATTGATCTGATTATGTCATGTTCAGACCATAAACTCTTCTTCGTCTCAATCAATCAATCATGATGTACAAATTGGAATGTGGAAAGCAACCTGCTGTCAGTTTATAGTGACTCATGCTCGGGAAGAGACAAGTGTTTTCCCCATCTATCGCTCCCCCGTTCCTTTCAACTCCCACTTGTCTTAACTTCCCCTGTCTCTTTTATTGCTATCGGTCCACGACAATGCCCAAGTTTAGACTAAGAGAGCAGATCTATTTAAAATTATCGTCTAAAATTGTTCTTGGGGCATAAATCAGAGGCCAGGCACAAATCCTATGACTTAAAACGTTTCTATGGGCGCAGTTTTTAACCAATTTTTCAAATGTCGAGTGTTTTTATTTCTGTTTAAAAGAGATAAAATGAATCGAAGACTTTATTTAGACTATCAGTTCCTTTGATTAGGAAATACTGCAGCTGAACCTTGCAACGCAATTAACTTCATATGAATAACAGCATTTAAAAATGTAAGGAGAGGCAGTGTTTCTGAGGCAGCATTACTTTCCATCAATTAACAATTATTGGACGAGGTTGAGCAATCGTGATCTTCAAAACACTGATCGATAAACCACGATATTTTCCCATAACTGAGTTCAAAAACAATCTTTGATCACCAAGTTTTCACTCTCTGAAGCGATCTGCCCGGCATTTTTTGCACTGGGGAGCGTGGTACTCAATTACGCATGAGCAGCATATTATTAGCAGCAGAACACGTTTAGACATACTGTACATGAGCAGGTCATTATTTTTAGGCAGTTATCGGCAGGTCACGTAGTGGGCTCTAGACCAAAGGAAAGCCAAAAAACCGTCGCATAATAATCGCAAATACTCGTACAACGAATTAAAAGAATGTAGATATATACATTTTTTTAATACTTTGATACTTTAATGGTGAGTAATTCTGATTAAAACAGTAATAACTGGTTTTGCACTGAGGCTGATTATATATTGCAAATTGAAATGAATAAATTTAACTTTCGCATTTTTTTAGCCTTCCATTGGAAAAACAATGCTGACTTCAAGAATTCAAGAAAATTTGAAGCTTTTTCCGACATTTTGCAAGAATAACATTATATTTGAGTTTGCACAACTAAAATACCAAACTTCTGGATTAGGTTTGGGTTTGTATTTAGGGGGAGATCATACTCTTTAAACTTTGCATGATAAATTGTTTTCTTCATTACCAAGTTTTCAGGGCGGTCTTCACAAATCTCAATGCGAGTGGAAGATACGGTCCGACAACACTTGGTGGTCACTACACAGGTCAGGATCATGACGGTCAAGTTACACTGTCCAGCGGTATTCAACAGTGGACTGTGCCGTACACTGGTGATTATCGAATAGAAGCAGTGGGAGCAGCAGGGGGGTACGATACAGGGAATCACAGTGCTCAGTTCCGAGGACGAGGTGTAAGCATGATTGGAACTTTTAGCTTATGCAAAGGTGAAATCATTCAAATACTGGTTGGCCAAGAAGGAGGAATTAACACAGAACTCTATGGTTCTGGGGGTGGTGGCGGAACATTTGTAGTGAGAGGAAGCATCACGCCATTGATAATAGCTGGAGGTGGAGGAGGCGTAGATAGGGTAACCTCAAGACATACAGGATGTGATGCCAGCACGAGCACAACAGGAAACTCTGGGTTCAGGTCATGGTCAGGAGGCAGCAATGGACATGGATCACAAACTGCTGATGGTGAATATGCAGGTAACATTAATTATGCAATCAATTTCACTTAGTCGACATCAGTTTTTACGTGGATCCGTTACTGTTAAGTTCATATAACGTTCAACATTTTTCCAAAAGGGTAACTTCCAGCCATTTTGCAGCAGGAGCTTTCTCGGATCTTTAAGAGCGGCTTGCAACAAAGCTGGCCTTCGCTTTGGTTTACACATCTCGGTAACACTTTCCCCATGTTTGATAGCAAAGATACCCGCTCAGAATGAGTTTAAATGGTATCTAAACAGTCGACACAATAGCACCAATTTAACTAACTAATTTGAAAACGACAAACGCTGCCACCACAATACATCTGTACCGCGGACGGTTAATACTACTAATAATAATAACGCTGCGAAATGAGAACCAACAGCTAGCGGCAAGGTTACCATGACGTCTAGATAATTACTGCTGCAGATCATTTTTCTCCGTCCAGGTTAATAATTACTAATAATTACGCCGGATATAAAAAGTATTTCCAAAAATTTGTTACGGTCGTCACTTTGAAAATGTATGTTGACTAGCTTACAAAACGTCGAGTGTAGTATTAAAATACGTTGTAATACAATTTTTATCGCCGATGTTGGTGTTATGGTTTTAATAAACATAGGTGATTGACCAATGTATCTTGGCCAAGTGTTTTCTTTACGGATTTATGGACGGAGATGCTGACCCGCAGACATGCACAATCCATGTTGACCTAACAAGCTTAGTAAAAAACATCTATTAGACGGCATAAATAACAAGCGGGAAACAGTGGGTAATCTCGAGCGGAAGTGAGGTAGCTCCATATTGCCCGCTCGGGTAGCCAATCACAAACCAAAAGCGAGCTTGAGATTAGACTAAATTAAGGACGTTCGCGCCCAAAAACTTCTCACGTACAGATTTTTTTAAAACTTTGACTGCAGGTAGAAAATGATAAGATTAGACGAAAAACGTAAAAAAAATCGGGGGTCACCGAACTCGTTTTGAAGATAAGGCGCGTCACAGATCATAGCATTTCTAGGATTTCCAGCCACTGAGGCGATTCTGCCCGGATTCATTACTATCGGCATATATTTAAGTTGAAGAATCATATAAACTCTTGGTCTTCGGCCATCGTAACTTGATTAAAAAGATAAAACAAACAGCGGTGATAAACATATTGAAAACTTTCATTTTATAATCTTGACGTTTCGTATGCTAGTCAACATACATTTTACATACATTTTTTATGTTGACTAGCATACGAAACGTCAAGATTATAAAATGAAAGTTTTCAATATGTTTATCACCGCTGTTTGTTTTATCTTTTTGAAGAATCATATCTAAGTTATGTGTGTTTAACACAGTATATATAGGCCTATTTGATAGATCTTTGCTACATGTTCCATTAAATCAGCTAGAATTAGCCTTAAAAAAATACAACTTTTAGTTACGCACACCTGTATCCATGTACCAATTCGACCCTATTATGAGAAATAATTAAAACTTCCCACGTACAGATTTTTTTTGTTTTTTAGTATAATGGAAAGAATCAGAAAAGGAAATGATCTGCCGAAAAACAAGTGGGGGTCACCGAGCATCCAACAAAAATATTCGCACACAAAGTTAACGCAAAGGCCATTAGCTCTACATTTTGTTAAGTTTTCGACTCGGTGCACGCGCTTGAAAATGACGTGGCACGCGCGTAGCCAATGAATAGCGTGCGCACTAGAGATGCGCAGTAGCAATGGGCGCGAACGTCCTTAAATGAAAACGAGCCAAGAACTGTATTTTTTTTCTTTAGCTTTTTCTTGTTTTTTTTGTTGTTGTTGTTGTTGTTGTTGTTTGTTTTTTGTTTTCTTTTCCACGAAGTGTCAGTTCAGACCTCGTTGACCAAGTTTGAAACTCCCCCAGTCTATACTTTACCATAGACAGCTCTATAAGCCGACATTCCTTCATCTCAAACTTTGGCTTTTGTTATGGTTTGAAATTTTCAACACAATGGACCTATTGTTGAGGGACCCAAGTGAAGCAAGCTTCTTTCTGCAGTCAGGAAATTGCGTTGATATCATTTTTTCCCAACAGTAGCCTACTTGTAAAAACATAAACAGACCAACCGGGGGCTCCTCAGTAATTGTCAAAGGCAACAGCATTATCGTACATTGCATCTAATAAAGTCGCGTGGACAAGTTAAAATATTTTTGGATTAAGCAAGAGAGATTTTGTCTTAATTCACTTCATCTAAGAGGCAAGATAAGCTGTCAGTGAAAACATGCTTAGAATTCAGCTTGTACTATTAGTTTGTTTTTGGTTCATATTTTGACGGGCAAGAGATCGCGAGTAGAATGAAATTATGTAAAATGCATCTGCGAGCCTATTACAAGGGCAAAAAGCAGTTATACCGTATTGGCCTTTTTTTTGTTTTACTTAGAAATGATCTTGACTGAAATTTAAATTGACTTCTATTGGAATGAGCTTGGTCCGTTTCCATTTTTCGGTCACTGGCAAATGAATCAAAATGAAGACAACGCGGCAAGCGTTAGCAAACAACGAGGTGTGATTTTTGCACTTCAGTTGCGTTTGAGCGATTTCACTTTTCTGCTTGGCTTCAAAATGTGTCCCTCCTCGTTTATAGAGAACGTGCTCAGGTTTCCCATGCAATTTTAAATTTAGAAAGTATTTTCCCAACTTTATTCATTGTTCTTTCAACTGCAAACCAATCTAGTTATCATTAAATTACGTAAAACGTTACAAAGAAATAGAGAGAATAGTGCTAAAATGTATGAAAAACGTCCTTGTATCAATGATGAATGTATAAAAAAATCAAAACAAACATCAAGGTATAATAGATACT
>JAHPZR010026515.1:0-13722 GCA_019787425.1 Platygyra sinensis
GACAAAATGTTACTGTTTTTAGCTGTCAAAGTATCTTTTAGAAATAATAACAGAAATTAAAATACTTATTTTCATTTTAGGCTTGATTTCTGCCAGTCCAGGGCCACCCAACCTTGTAGGCTAGGGTGCCCAGGAGTCAAGCTTGGTAGCCCCAACAACAAAAATAAAAAAAAATGAATTAACTGATTAATTAATTATAATTAGCTAACAACATTTATTAATTAACATATGATAACCAATTGAACTTCATATAAAAATGTCTTGAATCGTTTCTAGAGCATTTATCCCAGTTACAGATGCCAAAAATAAAAGGTTCACATATAATTCTTTGCAATACTGTTGTTAAAAGTCCACAGCAAAAGACAAAGTTTACATGTTTTTTTGAGCTAAAATGGTTGATATATCCAGAAAAAATACCATAAGTCCTTTTCCCCTCTTTTCCCTCTGTGCTTCTAATAATTTAGTTTACATTCTCCTTCAATTATTAACTTTTCATGCTCATTATACAAACCACAAGAACTAAGAAGAATTTTGTTGATGCTATATGAACTACACAAGGAAATTACTATATCACTGCAGGCCAGTGCTAAACATATACATCAAGCTATGACCCGAGCCATTGAAAGACCAATGTTTTGACTTCACAGATGAATTTAAACATTTTTAATTGAGACATTTTGCCTTGCAAACTTCAATACAACACAAGAAATAAAGGGGAAAGGCAACTTATTGTGATACCGTTTTCATCTCTTAAATATCAAAAAGGAGGTCACCTGGTGGGGAGCTCCTAGAGCACACCCTTACAGTCTCTCAAGTCTGTTCTTAACTAATGCAGGCTCCTTTCTTGAACAGGGGCTCTTAATCAAACCTATTCCATTTTTCTACTCCATAACCATTATCAGCATCACTTGTCCATGAATACTAAGATTTTACACTCATCAAAATGGCCATGTACTGGCTGGCTTCCCTACCTTTTTCTGCTGCTGTATGTAGTACTGTTTTACCATCACTATCCCTTACAACTACACTTTGTGGTGTTAATAAGGCCTAAAGGTCAAATTGAAATACTTCAGATCAGTCACTAATGAAAACAAAAATCACAGATTTCCATTAAAATAGAATGATACTTTGTTCTTTAAAATGTTCCGATCTGTTTATCAGTCTGAACATTCTACAGCTGACAAAAGACAATTTGGCTTCAGATTTATTCATGATCAAGACAATAAAGTTTTTTTATAGGTCAAGTCAAGTTGTTTATTATATGTTTTAACAGATTATATTATTTCTTATGAAGTATGCATGGTCTCACAATAGTACTATGATGTGCACTTCTTTGAAACACCTTTAGTTAAAATGTTGTAACAAATTGAGACATGGGCACTGTTTGAGTCTGAGTTTACTAGCTTTTTTTTAATTACCTCAAGGCACTGCAATGACCCCACTCCTTTGACAGCCCAGTGTATTACACACTGTCCATAACAATCAGTGTCTCTAAATATTGCATCTTCCTCTGGGTCAATCCTAGACAGTGCTTTATTTAAAAACTGAAGATTTTGAAGTTGATCAAAGTAACATGCCCACATGGCTGGGGTCAAGCCCTCACTGTCTACAGCATTTAAGTTTCCCCCAACCTGAAGCAATAGCTGAACAAGAAATAAACAACGAGTATCAGTGCTGTAGTTCCACATTTTAATCCACATAAAGATTTTATTCCAGACATCTTGCATATTTCTATCTCAGATCTTAGTAAGATCTCCTGGTTCCACCTCTTACTTGCTTGAGGTGGATTCACTATCATTGTGTGTTTTACAAAAAAATACTTCACACTATCCAGAGCCAGTTCCTTCATACATTGGATATGAAAAAGTGTGTGCTTTTGGGTTGATCAAAAAAGTAACTTGTTATTATGTAGCTGTAGCGACTATGCACAAGACGTCCTCTTGTGGGAGGTGTCCATAAGACCGTTAGCAGCCAGAGGAGGGTGGACAGGCATCACGTGACAATTTTGTACCAATCAGATTCTTCGCTCAACATGCTAATGGCGGACTCCGAAAATCTTCCAAAAGCAAGAGTAGTGGCAGTAATTTTTGGTTTTCCGTCATTTGTGTTTAACAAATTGAGTTGGAATCCATCCCAATGATTTGATGCGAAGATATTCTTTCTTGAAAAGTCGAGTTTTTAAAGGTGAGTTTATTTTAATTGCTGATTTTTTTCTGTGTTTTGAGGGGACCATCGAACAGCGTTTGTTTCTCGTGTGTTAGGTGTGATGTTTTCAAATGTTTCCTTTTTGCTTGCTTGTTGCGTCCAATTTTTTCATTTCCTTGTAGCTTGTTTATTAGACTTTCAATAGGAGCGGTCGCCCCCGGTCATTTTTGAGATATTTATGATTGAAAACGTACCATTCTCACGATCAGGCTAGTAGCAGTAACGAAAAACCGGAAGTAAACATAACATGATGATATTTGTGATGTTTCGGGGATCCGCGTGGCTACAAATTCACACGTTTGTGTGTTTCAGACACTTGCGTTTTCAAGTATTGTTGCTGGTTTTAAATAGAGGCTGATATTTACCAATGAGCTATCCTGCAAAGCGGGGAAATGCGCCACCAAGTGGTGAAAAACAGCTACTGCACATCAGGCAACATGAGGGGAACCCTTGTTCCAGTCAGAAATAAAGCCCCAGTGGGAATTTCAAAAGTTTCAGCCATACTTACTCGATCGAATTCCCATGACATTTAAGATGACAATTGTCTGAATAAAAGTGTTTGACTCTGTTTACAGCAGAAAAGCAGCCATTGTCATAACCAGTGGACTGACCCTGAAATCTGGGAACTGATTGAGTACATTTCATTGTATCATGCACCGAATGAAGACAGCGGTTATGTTTGGTCGATTCACAAAAGGCAGGACTTTTGAGAAAATTGCTCTCTGGCTGTGATGCAATGCACTGGGAAAAGTAGGAGAAGTTGTAAGTGTAATTCTGTTTTGACACATTCAATGAATCTTTCATTTTCCATACATATTTCACTGAGCATTTTGAATATATATTCCATTATATATTATTTCAATGATTTTATATATTTCTACCATACTTATGTTAAACAGTTGCATGCAAGCCATTGATGATGTTTTAAAAGATATCATGACAAATGCAGGTCCTGTAAAATGCCAGGTCATGGCTTATTACCATGCCAGGTCATACAAAAATTTTATCTTTTGCTTATTGTTTCTTTGCTTTCTTTTTAGCCTCCTTGTAATCTATATTTCATCACTTATCTAGGCATAGTTCAATATTTCTTTGTAATTGTTGTTCTCATCAGAGATCCGAGTATACACAAATGTTGATTTCCTGGTATTACTAACGCAAAACTGGTGTTACAACCTCAGGAGCTGTGTAAAGAAAAGACAGAGTCCATCTTCATATGCTGTCTCTGCAATGTGGTACTTTTGAGTAAGCTTGATGAATTTGTCTTTATGAGGAGAAAAAAGGTTCAAATATTGTCATGTTTTGGACATCTCTTCTGCAAAATGTTATAATTTTAGCACATAATTGTGTAAATTGACGCATTCCTTGATTGCCAGTATTAGGCTGTAATATAATGTTGATAGTAAAGTGCAATAAAAAGATATCTTTGTTTGTACAGCTATTTGTTTGTCGTCATCTGTTTTGCCTATGTGCAGATGTTATGTACCTACTGTGGTGTTAAGGGAGATAAATAACTGACTATACACACCATGTAACGCAGCCAACTAAAAACAATTAATGGCGGATACTGAAATACACCCCAACTGGCCAAAGCACATTGTAAAACCATGTGACACGAGGGACCCAATCAACATTCATAACACCTATCTCATTTTGGTACAAGGCCTGGTTCAAAATCACTTTTGTGGTTGTCCAGATTTACTGAATGATTATTGATGTTGTTAGCATTCAGGAGGAATAACTTAATTAGCCCCAGGCCCTCTGAACTGACTCCAGACATGTCAGTTGTTGATGGACATTAGCTGCCATCTGATCCCCCCGTCCCACCCCCTCCCTAATAGACCATTTTACAGTTGTTGGCTTAGTGACCTGGCCTCTGAATGGCAGTGAGGCTGCAGTTGACCTTGTTTTGATACAGACCTCACTGCTTTTATTGTGCAAATTAAGTTGTTCTTATGCTAACTAGTTGGCATTTACATGAGAAAAGCTGGGAGGTCTGTATCAAAGCAAGGTCACCTCCAGCCTCACTTGCATTCATGGCCAGGTAACTAAGCACACAACTGTAAAATGGCCTATTGGGTCTCTGCTTGGGTCCCCAGAACCTCTGTCTAGTAATAAAGATGCCCAAACTGATACTGGGTAAATCTTAAAACAGTGAATATTCTG
Source organism: Platygyra sinensis (assembly GCA_019787425.1). Taxonomy (NCBI): domain Eukaryota; kingdom Metazoa; phylum Cnidaria; class Anthozoa; order Scleractinia; family Merulinidae; genus Platygyra; species Platygyra sinensis. The sequence goes on from JAHPZR010026515.1 coordinate 4,372, forward strand.
GTTATGGTAAGTATTCAGTCCTGGGTCAATGGACTTATGGACTTAGACATTATTTTATCAGCAAAATTATTATTTGATGCCCTATTCTCTCCAAGGACAGACCAGGATTTTCATTTACACCATTTTAGAACTTTAGTGTGGTATAATCCTTGTTATGGTAAGTATACAATCCTGGGTCTTTGGACTTAGACATTTATCAGCAAAATTATTATTTGATGCCCTATTCTCTCCAAGGACAGATCAGGATTTTCATTTAAAATAGAAGTGACCATTTTAGAACTTTGGTGTAGTATAATTAACAATTATTCTTTGAAATCGAGGTAAATATTCTGCCACTATTCACCGAGATTGAGAAGAATAATTGTTTTAGTATATACACAGGAAGTGATCTCAACAACATTTTCAGAAGGAAACCATTAAAAAATCGATTTAATTGACCTCTCAATTCATGCGTGGAAAACGTGCAAGCGGTACAAAGTATGCGCGAATTCGCGAAACTATTTACAGAATCTTTGAACATGGAAAATCTATAGTTAATATTCGAAAAAACCTCGTGACAGTCTAGAATAATGGTCCTTAGACACCGTTAAAAACAGTGTGAATCAAAAGCATGCTTTATTCAAAAGTATGCTTTATTTTTGTTTGGCTTACGCATTATTCACTCGGTAGCGGGTGAATAATGCTCATTAGCCAGAGATAGCGAACCAATCAGATTGCTTAAAACACCAAGATCACTGAGTGTGTATATACTAATCCTTGTTATGGTAAGTATACAGTCCTGGGTCTATGGACTTAAACATTTATCAGCAAAATCATTGATGCCCTATTCTCTCCAAGGACAGACCAAGATTTTCATTTAAAATAGAAGTGACCATTTTAGAACTTTGGTGTGGTATGGCTGCATGCCTAATCTCAATTTGTAATCAGTGCACTGATAATTGAGTGCATGAAGTGATACACTAATAACCAACAATTCCTTGTGACAAAATTATAATACCCTCATCATCTAGGAAAATGTCTTCTAGTTCTGCTCATAAATATAAAGAATTACACTTTTGGGACACATGCATGGCCTAGCTAGAGTACTTTCAAAGTTTGGACCTCAAATTGGACTATCTCTTTCTCACATTGTCAACTAAATAAGCCCTATGTTACTGGAAATTTTGTGTACATATGCAAAAACTATTCATTGTCACTAAAATTGAAATAATTCATAACAGTTAATAGATGTAAGGCCTGGGTTTCAAATTAATTAATGGCATATTTTAATTCTGATGACCTGGGTAACTGGTATTTTTTTGCTGAGTATTCCAAATTAAACGAGAGATTCACCCCATTAACCAGTACGAATGGAAGAGTGCACAAACCATTTTTCGGTAGTACAGGAAGGTACAACTGTACTGCACTATAGTCCCAGGCTATGATACATACATATATGAGTTGACATAAGTTGACACAGTACACAAAAAGCCCGAAAAGTTCCGATGTAAATAACCCAAAATCTCTTCAGTTCACAGTAAAAGAAAAGAGAGTACAATTTTTGAGCCATAAACAAAAATGTAAGCTTAAACATTAACACAGAAGTAGTCGCATCCAAGCTTTCGTTTGCTGAATATATTATACGCTAAGAATCGTAAAGCTGCATTACTCGGGAAGCACAATCATTCGCGTTTCGATAAACGTTTAAAAGTGACAGGATATAGAGAGAAAATAGCTGCATATATCCATCTGCGTCTGTAGGACTGATCGATCACGCGTGGACTCGTCTTCACTCTGGTTCTCGATCGCAAAAACACTCGTGTTTTATCGTCTTCAGCGATCATCATGTGTTGGTAAGGTAATCCGAAGAATTGAGGAGCAGAATAACATTCAACGTACAGCATTTACATCGAAAAGAAGAAAGAAATTCCAATTTTAACGGATCTTCGATTGCCTCTCCGGAGGTCCGAACAGCATGAGAGATCGTGTAAACTGAAGCATTTTGTAATATTGACCCATGATGCAGTTCGGCGCGTGTCCAACCTCCTCTGGTTAGCAGCTCTAGATTCAATTCTATCTGACTAAATGTTAGGTTCAGTTATTTTAGCTAGCAAGTAATATAAATACCACATGTGATGATAACCTCACCTTAACATTATCCTCTGAGGTACTCGCTGCTGCCCAGTGAAGTGGTGTCCTTCCCTGGTTGTCTTCAACATTGTGAGATGCCTGTGATAAAGGAAAAGACACTGCGCATATTCATTCATTCATTCTGATGCAAGTCCACACTTAAAGGGTTTGCCCATTATCTTACTATTAAAGCAATTTTGTACTGGTCCAGCACTGTCATTTTCACAGACTTTCTTTATTCCATTCTGCATTAAGTTTATCAGCTACACATGAGAGTAGGCATCAAGCGGGCATGAGATCAAAGCTTCTGACCCACAGGTCTACATGAGTCTCATGTCTAAGGTCTGGGAACGTTGGTAGGTACATTTGTATTAATTCGATTATCGAATTAATACAAATGTACCTACCAACGTTCCCAGACCTTAGACATGAGACTCATGTAGACCTGTGGGTCAGAAGCTTTGATCTCATGCCCGCTTGATGCCTACTCTCATGTGTAGCTGATAAACTTAATGCAGAATGGAATAAAGAAAGTCTGTGAAAATGACAGTGCTGGACCAGTACAAAATTGCTTTAATAGTAAGATAATGGGCAAACCCTTTAAGTGTGGACTTGCATCAGAATGAATGAATGAATATGCGCAGTGTCTTTTCCTTTATCACAGGCATCTCACAATGTTGAAGACAACCAGGGAAGGACACCACTTCACTGGGCAGCAGCGAGTACCTCAGAGGATAATGTTAAGGTGAGGTTATCATCACATGTGGTATTTATATTACTTGCTAGCTAAAATAACTGAACCTAACATTTAGTCAGATAGAATTGAATCTAGAGCTGCTAACCAGAGGAGGTTGGACACGCGCCGAACTGCATCATGGGTCAATATTACAAAATGCTTCAGTTTACACGATCTCTCATGCTGTTCGGACCTCCGGAGAGGCAATCGAAGATCCGTTAAAATTGGAATTTCTTTCTTCTTTTCGATGTAAATGCTGTACGTTGAATGTTATTCTGCTCCTCAATTCTTCGGATTACCTTACCAACACATGATGATCGCTGAAGACGATAAAACACGAGTGTTTTTGCGATCGAGAACCAGAGTGAAGACGAGTCCACGCGTGATCGATCAGTCCTACAGACGCAGATGGATATATGCAGCTATTTTCTCTCTATATCCTGTCACTTTTAAACGTTTATCGAAACGCGAATGATTGTGCTTCCCGAGTAATGCAGCTTTACGATTCTTAGCGTATAATATATTCAGCAAACGAAAGCTTGGATGCGACTACTTCTGTGTTAATGTTTAAGCTTACATTTTTGTTTATGGCTCAAAAATTGTACTCTCTTTTCTTTTACTGTGAACTGAAGAGATTTTGGGTTATTTACATCGGAACTTTTCGGGCTTTTTGTGTACTGTGTCAACTTATGTCAACTCATATATGTATGTATCATAGCCTGGGACTATAGTGCAGTACAGTTGTACCTTCCTGTACTACCGAAAAATGGTTTGTGCACTCTTCCATTCGTACTGGTTAATGGGGTGAATCTCTCGTTTAATTTGGAATACTCAGCAAAAAAATACCAGTTACCCAGGTCATCAGAATTAAAATATGCCATTAATTAATTTGAAACCCAGGCCTTACATCTATTAACTGTTATGAATTATTTCAATTTTAGTGACAATGAATAGTTTTTGCATATGTACACAAAATTTCCAGTAACATAGGGCTTATTTAGTTGACAATGTGAGAAAGAGATAGTCCAATTTGAGGTCCAAACTTTGAAAGTACTCTAGCTAGGCCATGCATGTGTCCCAAAAGTGTAATTCTTTATATTTATGAGCAGAACTAGAAGACATTTTCCTAGATGATGAGGGTATTATAATTTTGTCACAAGGAATTGTTGGTTATTAGTGTATCACTTCATGCACTCAATTATCAGTGCACTGATTACAAATTGAGATTAGGCATGCAGCCATACCACACCAAAGTTCTGAAATGGTCACTTCTATTTTAAATGAAAATCTTGGTCTGTCCTTGGAGAGAATAGGGCATCAATGATTTTGCTGATAAATGTTTAAGTCCATAGACCCAGGACTGTATACTTACCATAACAAGGATTAGTATATACACACTCAGTGATCTTGGTGTTTTAAGCAATCTGATTGGTTCGCTATCTCTGGCTAATGAGCATTATTCACCCGCTACCGAGTGAATAATGCGTAAGCCAAACAAAAATAAAGCATACTTTTGAATAAAGCATGCTTTTGATTCACACTGTTTTTAACGGTGTCTAAGGACCATTATTCTAGACTGTCACGAGGTTTTTTCGAATATTAACTATAGATTTTCCATGTTCAAAGATTCTGTAAATAGTTTCGCGAATTCGCGCATACTTTGTACCGCTTGCACGTTTTCCACGCATGAATTGAGAGGTCAATTAAATCGATTTTTTAATGGTTTCCTTCTGAAAATGTTGTTGAGATCACTTCCTGTGTATATACTAAAACAATTATTCTTCTCAATCTCGGTGAATAGTGGCAGAATATTTACCTCGATTTCAAAGAATAATTGTTAATTATACTACACCAAAGTTCTAAAATGGTCACTTCTATTTTAAATGAAAATCCTGATCTGTCCTTGGAGAGAATAGGGCATCAAATAATAATTTTGCTGATAAATGTCTAAGTCCAAAGACCCAGGATTGTATACTTACCATAACAAGGATTATACCACACTAAAGTTCTAAAATGGTGTAAATGAAAATCCTGGTCTGTCCTTGGAGAGAATAGGGCATCAAATAATAATTTTGCTGATAAAATAATGTCTAAGTCCATAAGTCCATTGACCCAGGACTGAATACTTACCATAACCAGAATATTCACTGTTTTAAGATTTACCCAGTATCAGTTTGGGCATCTTTATTACTAGACAGAGGTTCTGGGGACCCAAGCAGAGACCCAATAGGCCATTTTACAGTTGTGTGCTTAGTTACCTGGCCATGAATGCAAGTGAGGCTGGAGGTGACCTTGCTTTGATACAGACCTCCCAGCTTTTCTCATGTAAATGCCAACTAGTTAGCATAAGAACAACTTAATTTGCACAATAAAAGCAGTGAGGTCTGTATCAAAACAAGGTCAACTGCAGCCTCACTGCCATTCAGAGGCCAGGTCACTAAGCCAACAACTGTAAAATGGTCTATTAGGGAGGGGGTGGGACGGGGGGATCAGATGGCAGCTAATGTCCATCAACAACTGACATGTCTGGAGTCAGTTCAGAGGGCCTGGGGCTAATTAAGTTATTCCTCCTGAATGCTAACAACATCAATAATCATTCAGTAAATCTGGACAACCACAAAAGTGATTTTGAACCAGGCCTTGTACCAAAATGAGATAGGTGTTATGAATGTTGATTGGGTCCCTCGTGTCACATGGTTTTACAATGTGCTTTGGCCAGTTGGGGTGTATTTCAGTATCCGCCATTAATTGTTTTTAGTTGGCTGCGTTACATGGTGTGTATAGTCAGTTATTTATCTCCCTTAACACCACAGTAGGTACATAACATCTGCACATAGGCAAAACAGATGACGACAAACAAATAGCTGTACAAACAAAGATATCTTTTTATTGCACTTTACTATCAACATTATATTACAGCCTAATACTGGCAATCAAGGAATGCGTCAATTTACACAATTATGTGCTAAAATTATAACATTTTGCAGAAGAGATGTCCAAAACATGACAATATTTGAACCTTTTTTCTCCTCATAAAGACAAATTCATCAAGCTTACTCAAAAGTACCACATTGCAGAGACAGCATATGAAGATGGACTCTGTCTTTTCTTTACACAGCTCCTGAGGTTGTAACACCAGTTTTGCGTTAGTAATACCAGGAAATCAACATTTGTGTATACTCGGATCTCTGATGAGAACAACAATTACAAAGAAATATTGAACTATGCCTAGATAAGTGATGAAATATAGATTACAAGGAGGCTAAAAAGAAAGCAAAGAAACAATAAGCAAAAGATAAAATTTTTGTATGACCTGGCATGGTAATAAGCCATGACCTGGCATTTTACAGGACCTGCATTTGTCATGATATCTTTTAAAACATCATCAATGGCTTGCATGCAACTGTTTAACATAAGTATGGTAGAAATATATAAAATCATTGAAATAATATATAATGGAATATATATTCAAAATGCTCAGTGAAATATGTATGGAAAATGAAAGATTCATTGAATGTGTCAAAACAGAATTACACTTACAACTTCTCCTACTTTTCCCAGTGCATTGCATCACAGCCAGAGAGCAATTTTCTCAAAAGTCCTGCCTTTTGTGAATCGACCAAACATAACCGCTGTCTTCATTCGGTGCATGATACAATGAAATGTACTCAATCAGTTCCCAGATTTCAGGGTCAGTCCACTGGTTATGACAATGGCTGCTTTTCTGCTGTAAACAGAGTCAAACACTTTTATTCAGACAATTGTCATCTTAAATGTCATGGGAATTCGATCGAGTAAGTATGGCTGAAACTTTTGAAATTCCCACTGGGGCTTTATTTCTGACTGGAACAAGGGTTCCCCTCATGTTGCCTGATGTGCAGTAGCTGTTTTTCACCACTTGGTGGCGCATTTCCCCGCTTTGCAGGATAGCTCATTGGTAAATATCAGCCTCTATTTAAAACCAGCAACAATACTTGAAAACGCAAGTGTCTGAAACACACAAACGTGTGAATTTGTAGCCACGCGGATCCCCGAAACATCACAAATATCATCATGTTATGTTTACTTCCGGTTTTTCGTTACTGCTACTAGCCTGATCGTGAGAATGGTACGTTTTCAATCATAAATATCTCAAAAATGACCGGGGGCGACCGCTCCTATTGAAAGTCTAATAAACAAGCTACAAGGAAATGAAAAAATTGGACGCAACAAGCAAGCAAAAAGGAAACATTTGAAAACATCACACCTAACACACGAGAAACAAACGCTGTTCGATGGTCCCCTCAAAACACAGAAAAAAATCAGCAATTAAAATAAACTCACCTTTAAAAACTCGACTTTTCAAGAAAGAATATCTTCGCATCAAATCATTGGGATGGATTCCAACTCAATTTGTTAAACACAAATGACGGAAAACCAAAAATTACTGCCACTACTCTTGCTTTTGGAAGATTTTCGGAGTCCGCCATTAGCATGTTGAGCGAAGAATCTGATTGGTACAAAATTGTCACGTGATGCCTGTCCACCCTCCTCTGGCTGCTAACGGTCTTATGGACACCTCCCACAAGAGGACGTCTTGTGCATAGTCGCTACAGCTACATAATAACAAGTTACTTTTTTGATCAACCCAAAAGCACACACTTTTTCATATCCAATGTATGAAGGAACTGGCTCTGGATAGTGTGAAGTATTTTTTTGTAAAACACACAATGATAGTGAATCCACCTCAAGCAAGTAAGAGGTGGAACCAGGAGATCTTACTAAGATCTGAGATAGAAATATGCAAGATGTCTGGAATAAAATCTTTATGTGGATTAAAATGTGGAACTACAGCACTGATACTCGTTGTTTATTTCTTGTTCAGCTATTGCTTCAGGTTGGGGGAAACTTAAATGCTGTAGACAGTGAGGGCTTGACCCCAGCCATGTGGGCATGTTACTTTGATCAACTTCAAAATCTTCAGTTTTTAAATAAAGCACTGTCTAGGATTGACCCAGAGGAAGATGCAATATTTAGAGACACTGATTGTTATGGACAGTGTGTAATACACTGGGCTGTCAAAGGAGTGGGGTCATTGCAGTGCCTTGAGGTAATTAAAAAAAAGCTAGTAAACTCAGACTCAAACAGTGCCCATGTCTCAATTTGTTACAACATTTTAACTAAAGGTGTTTCAAAGAAGTGCACATCATAGTACTATTGTGAGACCATGCATACTTCATAAGAAATAATATAATCTGTTAAAACATATAATAAACAACTTGACTTGACCTATAAAAAAACTTTATTGTCTTGATCATGAATAAATCTGAAGCCAAATTGTCTTTTGTCAGCTGTAGAATGTTCAGACTGATAAACAGATCGGAACATTTTAAAGAACAAAGTATCATTCTATTTTAATGGAAATCTGTGATTTTTGTTTTCATTAGTGACTGATCTGAAGTATTTCAATTTGACCTTTAGGCCTTATTAACACCACAAAGTGTAGTTGTAAGGGATAGTGATGGTAAAACAGTACTACATACAGCAGCAGAAAAAGGTAGGGAAGCCAGCCAGTACATGGCCATTTTGATGAGTGTAAAATCTTAGTATTCATGGACAAGTGATGCTGATAATGGTTATGGAGTAGAAAAATGGAATAGGTTTGATTAAGAGCCCCTGTTCAAGAAAGGAGCCTGCATTAGTTAAGAACAGACTTGAGAGACTGTAAGGGTGTGCTCTAGGAGCTCCCCACCAGGTGACCTCCTTTTTGATATTTAAGAGATGAAAACGGTATCACAATAAGTTGCCTTTCCCCTTTATTTCTTGTGTTGTATTGAAGTTTGCAAGGCAAAATGTCTCAATTAAAAATGTTTAAATTCATCTGTGAAGTCAAAACATTGGTCTTTCAATGGCTCGGGTCATAGCTTGATGTATATGTTTAGCACTGGCCTGCAGTGATATAGTAATTTCCTTGTGTAGTTCATATAGCATCAACAAAATTCTTCTTAGTTCTTGTGGTTTGTATAATGAGCATGAAAAGTTAATAATTGAAGGAGAATGTAAACTAAATTATTAGAAGCACAGAGGGAAAAGAGGGGAAAAGGACTTATGGTATTTTTTCTGGATATATCAACCATTTTAGCTCAAAAAAACATGTAAACTTTGTCTTTTGCTGTGGACTTTTAACAACAGTATTGCAAAGAATTATATGTGAACCTTTTATTTTTGGCATCTGTAACTGGGATAAATGCTCTAGAAACGATTCAAGACATTTTTATATGAAGTTCAATTGGTTATCATATGTTAATTAATAAATGTTGTTAGCTAATTATAATTAATTAATCAGTTAATTCATTTTTTTTTATTTTTGTTGTTGGGGCTACCAAGCTTGACTCCTGGGCACCCTAGCCTACAAGGTTGGGTGGCCCTGGACTGGCAGAAATCAAGCCTAAAATGAAAATAAGTATTTTAATTTCTGTTATTATTTCTAAAAGATACTTTGACAGCTAAAAACAGTAACATTTTGT
>JAHPZR010026517.1:0-10000 GCA_019787425.1 Platygyra sinensis
CGCTTTCAAATTTTCGCGAATTTCTAAAAAATAAAAATTCACTGGAATCTTTAAATATGATTTTTTGAATTAGGTCACCTAAGGGTATCTTTGGATATGAGCGATTTGCCAAATGGGTCGTTGACCGGTGTCTCTCGATCCTAAGAGTCAGCTATTCTTAAAAGCTGTGGAGGCACAAACCCACCCTGTCTATGCTACCATTCCCTCCGACAGATTCATGTGTCGATGCGATTTGTCAATGATTCTAACTATGTCGAAGTCGCAACAAAATCCAGGTCGGTTGTATCTCAAATGTCCCAAACGCAGTTGTAAACTTTTTCAGTGGGTCAATGAACTCCCCCGAGGACTCGCTTTCCAAATACTACAGGCACAAGATTACTTATAAGACACCAGTTGTAGTTCAAACTGTATTAAATTAATAAAAGTTGAAAATTATATATATCTTTTTGTTTTAAACTTAGATCAAAATACATGGGGTTGAAAACTCAGTAGAAAACCTTAAATGTCGTGGACATAAAAATAATCTTAACCTAATCCTACGTATAAAATTATACAACTCAGACTGATTTTATAAAAACAGAGGAAAAAAGATGAATATTAAACAAAAAAGACCGATTTTATAAGAAAACAGAGGAGAAAGATGAATATTAAACAAAAATAAACCAATTTTATAAGAAAACAGAGGAAAAAAGATGAATATTAAACAAAGAAAGACCGATTTTAAAGAAAATGTTTGAACTTTGATGACAATGTCAAATGTATATTTGACCACTGAACTCACTAAGATATTTTTTACGCTTCAATTAAAAACAAAATCATTTTTCCTGCCAATAAAATTTATTCCTTTCTTATTACAAGCGGGACGTATTATCACTCGTAGTGAGGATAGCCCATTATAATGTCTATTCAGTACTCTATTACTTGTAAATAGAAAAAAAGTTACGACATTCTTAAATATGAGACTATCTACAAAGCTAATAAAGTGTTAACATTGTCCAAGTCTTCTGGATCGAAAGCAGCTTTGTATCCGTACGGATAGGTCATGAAGGTTTCAGGATCGATTACCCTCTTGCTGTAGACCAGTTGATATTTCTTGATTTCCTGTATCGTTTCAATACTTTACGCTTTGCTGTTGCGTACAATATGGTAAGGTTTAACTACATCGGTTTGTCTGGCCCCAGTCTCCAATGGTTCTTGAATGTCATCCAGGACGTTCTGGCGCAAGATAGGAAAATTCAATTGCTTAGAACCTTCACTGTTCAATGAAATGCCGCGGACTTTACATTCCTGCTTGCCCTTGTAGGTGACATACCTATAATTCTTTGGGCCACCAGAAGCGAACTCCACAATGTAATCATCTTCACTCAGTTCGTTCTTCAAAGATCCCAAGTAGTCACCAAGCTGCGGTTTGGGCTGACCAGATAAGCTTTTAAAGATGACGCTGTCTGTGTCGAAATACAACACCCTCTCTTGAAGGAGGTCCAGAGCTTCGTACAGACGTAGGCGTGCCTAGCAGGTCGTAAAACAGGCCACAAATATGTTGATATTGGGTGAGACTGGATCGTCTTCGAGCTGATGTTTATAGTGGATCTCGACTCGTTTCTCTGTAAGAACGCTGACGTAGCGGACATCGTATTTCTCGCTTTCATGGAATTTGTTGAATGCCACGGGATCTGTAAACTCTCTGACTTGAGTTTTGTTCGGTTACTGTCCGAACTTGCCCCAGGATTTTTCTGGATATTGGTTTGTTCTAACATCATCTTCTCTTTTGCGTAATAATCTGCGATATGTTGCTGCTGCTTTGGTGGATCCTCGCCCACGTACTCTGGCCAACCGCTGGCTTCTTCTTTAATCTTCAACCAAGTGTTGACATCAGAGGCAAACAAGCCTGTCTGCGTTTCAGGAAAGTGCCAAACTTCGTGGATGTGGATTACCTGATAGCCTTTCTCCACTGCTTTTTCTAGCTCTGGCGTACACCACGTGCCCAGGATCTGTCGTTGTTTGTCATTGTGGTTGCACACATAGCTACGATCAAGCATCGGTTTTGTCATTTCCTCCTCGACACAGCTACGGCAGAGAGGAAACGTCAGCTTGTCATTCTGTCTGAGAGGCAGCACTGGATGATAGAGCTCGTAGGGCGGTAGCACAGTACATTGAGCAATGCCAAAGTAGCGTGAGATGTCAGTGTGACATGGTTGACAGATGATTTCGGGATGTCACAGTGGGTACTCGCCGTTCGTGTTCACGTACGGATAGAGGGAGGTGAAATCGTAATAATCAATTTCTTCGCCTTCTTCCACATGATGATACAACCTCACTGCGTTGGTTCGACCACCACAGAACACGTCACGGGGGTTGATTCGCAAGATTCGATCAGTTCCTTGCTGAAATCAAAATGAACTTGATCGCTGACTTGTTGAGCATGCCATTTTTCAAAATCCTTGCGTCTGCTGACCGACATGGTTTCCGGTATGTAGTACTGCTTGTCTGGGATAGGTCCTTGATAATCTTGATTGTCGAGGGTATTGAAGAGATGTGGGAAATAGCCTTTCTTGAGCTCTTTGATACGAAGGGTTTTAGGAAACGCAGACAAAGGCATTTGGAAGAAGGAGAGCGAGTCAATGAATCGAATCATGTCATGAGTCACTTGCATTAGCTTGCCGCCATTACGGACTTGTTCAATGATCCGATGTTGTCTGTGGTACTCATCCATCACGAAATAGCTGTCATAGCCTTGAAAATTGTGAGCGATGAAAGTGAGGGGGCGTGTGTCATTCTCTGTCAAAGTGTCGAGCCACTCAAGAAAGTGTTTTACACAGTTTTTGCCTCTGAAATGTTCGGGTTGGTCAATATGTTCTGTTTCTGCAATTAGTAGGTTTGCTACGTGGCGGTTTGTATCTTGGATGGCTTCAATATCAAAAAAACACGTGTAGCGGGGGTTTGTCTTCGTCGTTGTCCACGCCCATACCTTCACCGTTAGCTTCTAACGTTGCTAGACCAGCAGCCGCCCCACGCTTTCTCTTCTTATTATTTGTCTTTTGCTTTTCTTCTTTCTGTTCTTGGGGGGATTTAGCGACTTGAATGAAACATTTGTGTGTTGCAAATTCCACGTACGCTTTACATGAAATACATTCCACGTAGCCGCATAAGTGTTCTTTCTGTTCCTTGAAGCCAACTAGTAATTTGTCACAATTGGAACACTTGCTACGTTGCGTGCAAACGCTCACATTCTTGGCATTGGCGGCGGTTCCCTTGTAGGAATTTGACAAATAGTGTTCCAAACAGGTCTCCCCGTAAAATAAACGTCTCCAGCTACCACAGAGTGTAGAGCCTTTTACGCTGGACAACGATTTGGGTTATTGCTACAACTGTGTTGTCCGTCGTTATTATAGGGTTTTAAACAGCAACCACAGAAATAACTTATCGCAAAGAATCCTGGGAGAGTCGTGGTGACGTCATAATGCTGACCCCTGTACAGAGGGACCGCCTGTTTTTCTTGGGACGGACCAAACCTGGAGACTTTGTAACCCCGCGTTTCGTCGACGAAAACTAATTGATAATCATACAACGACGGAGTCTGAGAATTTTTCAAGCTCTGGATAGCCGCAAGGACCTAGAGGAACGTTAGATTCAAAATGAAGGTCGATGGCTTGAGACTTTTGAATTCCGCGCCATTTTTTAAACCCAAGCCAATTCGGGTGTTGGTTGACTTTGGCTTTGGCTGTCACAATGGCTCTGGCGCAGCACAGATCATCTTGGTTGTTGATGGTAATCACACTTTCTTTCATTCGTTTAAAGGTTTCTGGGTGACTGTGCCCTTGTTTCATTTTTCTTTTGTGTCCACTTCCACGTGGTGGGGCGTGCACTTGAGTAAACGACAATTGAAAAGAGTCATCCATTTTAAAGTTCTCATTAGAATTGAGCATACGAGCCATTTACTGTAGAATACCATCCACGCGATCGCTACCGGTCATCCATTCCTCGGCGGTTAACCGTCGGTAAACATAGGCGTGATTCAGTCGGTTACTAGCCAAATTAAAATAGAGATAATCGCCTCCGGGAATACGTTCACGAAGGATCAAATTTTGCAGCGTGCGGTAAATGGCATCGCTCAAGGCCTGACTTAATCGCTGGTCTTCGATAAATTGTCCTTGCTGGCGAAAATTGGCAGTAAAATGACGCTCTCGAGCACCCATGCTTTCACTGACGCGGTCCACACACGGGTTAAGTGTAAATTCAAAGCGACCAGGTTCCTGAGCGGCGACATTTCCACCCATTTGTTCCTGGAAAGCTACCTGCCGTTATAAAGTGTCAGCGGTTTCCGCCAAGGCAAGGTCATCTTCAAATTCATTCACGGCTTCTAGTTAGCTCTGATCGTCCATCATGATCTATAATGATCAATGAGGTGAATTCAGTGTTGTTTTATAACATCGACTAACCAATCAACGCTCAGTTTAGGCGTGGGTCGTACTTTTAAATCGACGAGAAACAAGTATGTCTAAACATGTCTGGTTTTCTTAACCAGTCATCACTTAGTTCAAGCGTCCCTACACCCTTTATAAGTTTTTGCAACATAACATTTTTTAAATCAGAGAGGCATCATGATCGGAGATGGAACTTACGCTAATCCAGAGGAGCAAGGTTCAAGGTGTAACGAATTAAATGGGCTAGGTCACGCTATTTTAGGTAATTTTGTATAATTTTGTCAATTATGAGCTCTAAACATCAAATTGACAGAGCAAGAGTCTTTCATTTGCATAATCAAGACCATATAACAACTGAGAATGATTTTCCCGCTGTGTAAATGATGTTTTGATATAAACTGACATATATTTGAAAAAAGGTGGGCCGACGTTTTTCAAATATACCCAAATGCAATCCATTTCAATCGTCTCCAGTTTTGTCCATCCATGCGCCTTCTTGGCTTTCCTGTGTTTAGTTTGAGTTCTTCTATAGTTTTGAACCGTTATTTTCATATTTTAGTTAATTCTATGACCATTTGATCAGTGCTGAAATTGCCTAAAATAGCGTGACCTAGCCCCTTTAATTCAATCTACGAATATCGTGGTGTTCGAGACTGCAGTATGCTTTTGACGGATGAGTTGTACAATTATCGAGACTATGTGGTGGACAATATGTTAGCTTTGGACGATGGGGCTTTATCCCAATTGGTAAATGTAGGGAACTATACCGAAGCTTTTATGAAATGGTGGAAAGCATGGAAACAAGGAAACAATGAACAAGCCTTTCAAACGTTTCGTTTATTACAATATTAAAAACAATACATATATTGGTCTCGTAAAGATTGCATGGTTTGAGTCGCTTCTTTTACATCTTTTCCTAAATACACTAGTAACAAGTGGCACTCGCCATGAAATCCTGACGAATTCTTAATGACGCATCCATATGGCCACAGGAACGACACAAAATATTCCGCAAAAGGTAACACACGAGCTAGATCACGTTTTTCTGTCAACTTGCACACCAGTCGTTTTTGCTTGCACCGCATTAAAATGGCATCAGGATTCCATGTCTGTGTAATTAAAAAAGGTTCGTAAAAAGGATTCCAAACATAATTTAATTTTTGCTATGGCTGCTTCAAAACTTTTACCCAGACGATAATTACACGAACAAGATCGATTTAAATACACGACAGAGATGTATGTATAATAGTACCAATAAGGTCGCTTTGAAGAGAAAGGACAGGCAAATTCTGGCTGACGATATTTCAGTTTATGCTCTCTTTTATTGTAACCAAATTTAAACGATATGTTTTTGATACGCGGTGAACCTCGTTCCTTTTGAATTTCGTTGAGCACAATACCATAAGGTTTAATTTCACGATTTAAGGTTCTTCTCAATGGATGATGAATAACCTCATGCATTTCTTGACTATGTTTCAAGGTGAGTATGTAATGCTTGATCTCATCAGGCAACATGTCCCAGTAACTCTAAACATAAAAATTAAGAATAATCTCTCAGGACAAGTTCTATGACTTCTTGATACTTAAAACCTAAAAGTACTCTATCCTTTTTAGTGCGACTCCAAAAATAACCGTAAATGCCTAAAGGAAACCGATTGCAAAAATCTTACGCACTAGAGATATTTTTCTGCCTCGCAGAGCTTCATACCTAAGTAAAATCGTTTCGTTCTACCGCACATGGTTTGATAGCAAGCGTAAAAATGAGTACGTGTCTTGTTACTAAGTTAAGATCTGACGGTTTGACTCTTAATAGGACCGCGATACAACGTTTCGTTCCAACTATTGTTTAGATACACATAATGTTTCACTTCTTGGTTCAATTATTGACGCTCGCGAGCGCACTGTTTTCTAACAAACGTGACTATAACTTCTTGAAGTTTGATCGGTAATTTGTCCAATAAACTCACATAAATCTCCTCGCTTGCTTCAGGTGCCGCTTTGTCGGTTGCAAACAGACGATCCAAAG
Organism: Platygyra sinensis; assembly: GCA_019787425.1. Taxonomy (NCBI): domain Eukaryota; kingdom Metazoa; phylum Cnidaria; class Anthozoa; order Scleractinia; family Merulinidae; genus Platygyra; species Platygyra sinensis. The sequence continues at coordinate 6,451 of JAHPZR010026517.1, forward strand.
CGTCGGAGGTCTCTGCTAAGGCAAGGTCATCTTCGATTTGATCCACAGCTTCTAGCAACGTTTGGTCATCCATCGTAAGCTAGAAAAGGAATAACGAAGGAAAAAATTAGTGATGTTTTAACGAATGGAATGAAGCGCTTCGATAGAAGCGAACATAAATACAACTAAAACGACTGAAAGTTTGGTTTTAAAATACTTGCCGGGTTCCCTTGACGAGGACGTTTGGTAGCCATGATGTTCTCAAAAAGCACACTAAGTCGCGAGCGGTAAAGCGAGTGTGACTGAAAAGCGGCGTTCCTTTGGTTCTTAAAGCTCTGACGCGGACCTGTTAGAAAACAGTCTCATTTAGACTTTGGTGTACCGTGAAAATTTTTGGTCGTTTTTCACGTTTTTCGTTCGGTTCTAAACGTTATTTGATAAATCTAAACGTAAAGACCTTTAGTTTATGTTACGTTTTATAACAGGAGCGGGTTTTAAAGTTTAAAAACTCACTTTAAAACGCGCAATTAGTACATAGTTTCGTGCGAGAAAACACAAAATAACTATGCGGCGATATGCGTACTTTTGTTTGAAAAATGCGTACCAATTGATCCTAATGTAAAAGCATGCTTCAATAAAACCCGCGGTGTGGGTAAAACGGACAAAAAATGGCGTTTGAAAACTACGATGTTGTGCTTTCCAAAGAACACTTCGAACACATCCAGGAAAGACACGTACGAGAGGACCTTCACCCGCAAGCATCCAAGTTTAGAAAAAACTTCCATCTAGTCAGCTGTTTAGCGCGGTTAACTAAAAGGACATGGCAAGACAGCGACGAGTACGAAATCACAGATGAGGGTTTCAGACGAGGAAACGGCCACCATTACATGTACGTGTTCACTCTTCATAAAGTCATCGGCACGGATCCGTGGGGATTTCCAACCAAAAAGATATGCATTTATTATGCTTGGCGACCATGGATGGATGGAAGATTTCATATCATCTCAGTGTATCCGTATTCTTCAAGCTTTCATCATTTTTTGAAGGCGCGAAAATACGGATATCTCTCGTAGGTTATCCTACAAAACAAAACGGCTCATCTAGGAGCCACCACATGCATAAAAGTCAATGATTCAACTTGTTTTCCCTCCCAAGTCCTCAGGGCATTGTTCGATTGCATACTAATTTGATCCCAAGAGAAATTTTAGCTAGTTTTCACGTTTTTCATTCGAGTCTAAACATCATTTGATAGATCTAAACCAAAAGACCTTTAGTTCATGTTACGTTTTAGGTCAGAAGCGGGTTTTAAATTTAAAAAAAACCTAACGCGCGCACGCGAAAAATCCAATTGATTTCACGAAAGAAACACAGATGGGGGCTGTTGGCACGCAAAAAATGTGAAATGCCAAAATGCTTGTTTCCTCAGCGGTCAGCATATCCATGGGTGCATGGGGTATTAAAGCGGGCAAAGTTTCTTTTGCTGTCACTTGTTCAAAGTAATATTACGTGCTGTCCTTGCTCGCTGCTAAAACGATTTATCATGACTTCAAACTTGCCTCGTCGTAGCCGTCGCCTGCAAACTTAGCTCCTGAGGAAGACAGTCTGGGCGCCTGCTTCACATGTCAAGACGAGTTCCGGATCGAACAGTTGTCGCGGCTTCAAAAAACAGACTGCTGTCGAATGCTGCTTCACCGCCATTGTTTAGCCGAAATGGTTGCCCGAACCTCCATTTGCGGAAATTTTCGTCGAGATAGAACGCCTGGAAATACCAGAACCCTACTCCTGAATGAAGACAGCGATCTGGAGGACATGCAGGCTGGAAATCATTTCTTTTGGCCAGGTACTTATCTTATTGGGGAAGTTAGTCGAGAACTTAATGAATATGGACAGTTTGGTTTACCAAACCCACACCGTCGAGACTCCCGATTATGGCAACTATTGCCGTTTGACATTTCTGATGATATTTTGTTCGAATACCTAGCCCTTATTGATGATTTTATCCACGAGGAATCAGGAGAAACTATATTTATACACGGTTTTGTTGTGTTACCTGTTCCTGTAACAGTTGAAGTGAGAGAAGCTTTTTACCTTTTGTTTATTTTGAACATACCCGAAAAAGTGCAAGATTTTGTAAACGGTATTCGTTTTCGTTTTTTTTATTTCATCATGATGAACATCAACCTAGTTTTTATGTAACTAAAAGATATGTACTTTCCTACGGTGAACCTGCGTGGTATCCCACAGATGTATATTATGTGTAATTTTAGGAACACCCCTTGAGCCAAGAGTCATCATGTTGGAAGACAGATTGCTAGAATTTCGGGACCAGGGACGTGCTTTTGAAACACACAATTCATTAACAAATATATTGAATATATTGCCTTATCCTGTAAACCCGATTCATTGGTTCACTTATTACGTAATGTTGCAGAGATTTTCAGATAATATGTTTTATAAAACTATTCCAGATAACTCGCCAATATATACTGTATTTACGTGCAAATGTCTATAGTCCACTCGACGTTCAGTTAAATGCCATGTACCGTTTTTGTATTTACAAAATGTTTTTATTTAACACGCCACCTGAATTGTATTTTTTAATTTCTCGCATAAGGTTTCGTTTCTTTTTTATGGGTACAACAGCTATTCCTCGCGATGAGATCTTTATTGAAAACTTAAGTTATAGTACTGAGTATTCAGCACCCCGTTATTTCAACTTAGAGTACGAAATGTAAATAGGTTTTTCTTGTAATATTCTAATTTGTTATTGTTTTCTCGTTATATTGTGATACGACAATCTCGGTCAAAATAGTTTTCATAGTGTTGTAAATAATTTTCTTCGATTTTTTTTTTTGTTTCTCAATAAAACTGTTTAACAGTAAAACGGTGTGTTTGTGTCACTGCGCATGCGTTTCGGTCATAGGGGACAGAGCAACACCTCCCACATGGTTGAGCAAACCGCTCCAGGGTTCAATATATAAGAATTATTCCGTCCAGTAACTAAAAGGGTTTGATTCACTACTTGCACAATACCATAATGCACCTCTTTAACCCCCCCCCCCCCCCAAAAAAAAAAAATTTTGCATACTCATTGTTTGCAATTTCTCCTGGGACATGAACATGTCTCAAGACATTCTCGTCCCCAGAGGTCGCGATCCCCGTAACTGACCAAAAGGATCGCAGCGTCTGGGGACGAGAATGGTCTCAAGAGTAATCTAAAACAATGCCTATGCAAATTTTTGGGGGGTAAAAGAGGTGTATTATGGGATTTGTGCAAGTAGAGAATACCACTTTCTTAGGCCGCCATCTTGGGTATGTTAATTAGGGTAGTCACGTCATCAGGGTGACGTCATTAGGGTTAAAAACTCCATCAAGGTTTGAGGGCTAGGGTTCATCTCCATAAAAACTCGATAATCGATATTTACTCATTTGCATAAAAAATCGATAAAATCAGCCCCGATCGAGCCCATACTACTTTGCTCGGTTCAAAAATTGTTTTCCCGTGGGACCCAAACTAGTTTTGTTCGGTGTGCTAAGATTTCTTTTATCGATGCGTTCAGTGGTATCAGGA
>JAHPZR010026517.1:15000-17500 GCA_019787425.1 Platygyra sinensis
CCTCGTTTTCTACGAGCGATAGTCAACTCGGCTGCGCCTCGTTGACTATCTGCTTGTAGAAAACTCGGGTTCGTAGTCTAATTGTTAAATAGATAGTGAGTAACGTATATATAGCCAATCAGAGATTATTAAAACGGACAATCTTCTTTTCTGGGTGAAAATACCATACCACATTGTACACATGATTGGTCGACATTGCTTTGTAATATTGCATCGCGAACAGGTTTTTTTGAGAGTTTAATTTGCATAATTTCTTTCTTGTACGAGCACAGCCTTAGTCGATCATCACGTGAAATGGTTTACTACAAGCCATGTGGAGGGGCGCTGATAGCCGCATACAGTTTGAACATTTTATCCTGTTAAATCCCTTTTGAGTATCCTCGGGCGATTTTCAGCTTGGTATAATTTTAGTTTTCCGGTCACATTTATGTTGGACAAAATGCTCAGTACAGCACGTACATGCATGACCTGCAATTGTAATGTTAACTATTGATATTGCAGGATATTTTCACTGTTCGTCGAATGTGCAACAAGCTATGGGGGAACACAAAATGCACGTTTTACTGGACCACATGTTGGTCAACAATCGCGGACACTAAGTTGTGATCAAACACGATGACCAAGGCCCAGACTTCAAGGAAGCCATCATTTAATTATGCAAAGAAGGCAAATTTACTACCAACTATCGAACAAGTGGATGTATTGTTGACACATGAACCAGTTATGTAATTGTGTTCAATAGCCCTTTTCACGGTTAGCTCTGCTCATTTGCATTACAATAAAATCTGGCATGTATGTGAGGCAATTTTGGGCTATTTTGCAGTTTTAGCCCGAAATTGCCTCGCATCCACGTTGGATTACATTGTAATGCAAATGAGAAAAACTAACCGTGAAAAGGGCTATTGCTTCGTAAACAGTGGAATTGCACAAATGGAACTTCTAGTAACAAGTTTCACCTCTATCACACCAGTCAGTTCGCAGATGACGCAAAATTTTCAAAGAAAGTTTCCCTGCAAAAGTCATGAGCACAATTAATTCAATTAAAATACAAGATGCACATGCAAAGATCCCATAAATTATTTGTTCATTCTGATTGCATAATACCATCCTTATCCACCGTATGGTAAATGGAAGCTGAACATATGGCTATTAGACAATTCGTCAAACTAAGTATATGCAAACAAATTAATTCTGGTGCCATACTAACGACGGACACCAGTAATGTTATGTCTATCTGTTTGGATTTTGCCATGATTGTTTCAATTACAATAGAACTTCCACGCGCGCAGAACGCATAAACGATTTTGTTTATTCTGGTTTCGTAACCCTGCAGATAAACTACTTTCAAATGTATATGGTAAATGAACAAAGAGAGGAGGTAATGGCAGACATTTTGGCGTACTAACTATATTATATACAAACAAAGTAACCCTGATGCCAAACTAAGGGCGGAAAGCATTAATATCATGTTTATTTAGTTAGATTTGGGTTATAAATTTTGCCAAAGCAACCTCGTTGTATGTCTTGCGTGTTGAACTGCTGTTACTGAACTAATCAAATTCTGGTACGAATATTTTAGTTGAAACACCCCCTCTCTCCGTCCCTACTTATCAAGCAAAATTCTCGGTTACAGAGTTTCCATGCAGCATTTTGGGCTGTGAAATTTCCGACAACTATTAGCGGTTTATTTTACATATATATACCGCAGTTAAAACGTCTGCCGGTCTCAAATCTAACCTTTAATTACTTTCTTATATTTGACAATCAAAACCAATCTGCCGCCAATCGTCAGCGTCTAGAGTTTTTTCCAACATTCAACAAGTATATGCAACAAAAGTCTCAGTGTGTAACTCGAGTCGGTCGATTATTGAGATTAATGGATCGATGGTTTAACAGTTTACTTAAAGAGTTAGAGGGTGCCCATTTGTTCAGTACGCGTTGGTCGAATATTTTAGAGATAACGGAACACTTAAATTAGAGACCTTTTGGCCAAAGTAGCTTGCTGCTTGCGGCTATTTCTACTCATGTTATGTTCTATTTTCTATTTCTGTCACTAATTATTGCTCCCATGCTCGTCTTTCGTGCTTGTGCTATTAACTCTGGGCCACCACGAAGCTCTTCGGAACGTCTCACAGGATTGGTTGAGAAAATGATATAGAAACAATGGTAACAATGAACCCTAACCCTAAAACAATAGAGCCTCGTGCCAACAAGATCCAATGAAATTAGAGGTTCTAGAGAGCTTCGTGACAACAATTAACTCTACCGATGGTAAATATAGGTTAATTTTATATTTTTTTTTACCTTAATTCTGAAAATGATTCTCGATCTGCAAAGTATGAAGAAGACACAGCCAGAATGGATCACAGTGGAACTTGAAATATTTAAGGAACCTCAAAACAGCGGCCAAAAGCTTAAAGATTGCAAATCATGCATGGCCTCGCGAACATGTCAGTAACCTTACTAATGCTTCAGTCTTTGACAAAGGCAATTATCTATT